>CM070877.1:82991021-83008521 GCA_036365515.1 Torymus aiolomorphi | reverse complement strand
TGCAGAAAAAAATTTGTACCGTAGGTTTTATGATTATAGAATTTTTAGGTTAACCATTATGTGTACGTTATTTCTTGAAAAAATAGGGTATCTTTAAACCATTACGGCGTCGTTGTTTTATGATAGATCAGAACCAGCAACGCCGCATTTTTTTTTGTCTTCCAGAGAGCCTCAATTTCCTTTTTTGAACGTAAAAATTGGTCGGAACCAGACTGAGATATCGACGATAAAAGTTCAATTATTTTGCGAAGTCACTAAACTTTGATTGGCTATAACTTTTTTCTCGGAACTTTAAATAGCACGAAATTTTAGCAGAAAGTTAGCTCTTTTTATGCTGAAACTGCCCTAGAAATTTCAAACTTGGGAATAACTTCCAAAATTTTCTGCGACGTTACAGTATACTCAAAAATCAATAAATATCCATATAAAGGAGAGACTATTGGCACCTACCCCCATAACTATTTTGGTCATATCTTTTAATATTATGGAGAAAAATTAATTACTAGAAATTAAAATCATATTATTTTAACACATTCCATTGTAAAGTGCGTACTTTATCCCCTCGAGGCGGGGAACAACTACGAATTTCACGATAGTTGTGTTTAAAAAATCATATATTGCATTCGTGAACATAGTGGGCTCAGTAAGCACACAGTCCACTTGATTCCCTTGGTGTATAATCTACTATTATATAGAGCTCTATGAAGGGATAAGATACCTTTTTTTAATTAAAAGATTATTAATAATTTATTTAGCAAAATAAGCAATGTATTTTTTTCGCGATTCTTAAAAAAGGTACTGGGGATAGGTACTGGGTGGATGGTACTGAGGGTAGGTACTGGGCAGTAGGTACTGGGTAGTACGTAGGTACTGGGCGGTAGGTACTGCGGGGTACTGGGAGGTGGTCGGTACTGGGTGGTCGGTACTGGGTGATCGGTACTAGGTGGTCGGTAATGGGTGGTTAGTACTGGGTGGTCGGTACTTGGTCAGTGAGTGAGTCAATGAGTGAGAGAGAGAGAGGTGCGCAGATGCGTGATTGTCTAGCCTTATGGGCTATAAAATGCCGGCAGCAGAGTTGCTTGGCGCAGTTGGAGCACGGCGCTCCAGGAGGTAAGAGGCTTGGTGCTGAGAGAGAGAGAGAGAGAGAGAGACGGCCGTAGGGAATTTCATTTTACATGCTATAATAATATACTATATACTAAAATAATATAATATTAATTAATATATTAATGATATTAACGATATGAATTATGCATTTGATGTGTATAAGCAAGTATACATCCAATAGGAGTATACACGAGTCTGTTCCAAAGTTTAAAAAATCGAGTTATTGATTATTGTGTCTTCATTATTGATTTTTGCTTATTGTCTATTGATTATTGCCTATTGATTTTTTCTTTTGATTATTGACACTTGAATATTGACTATTAAATATTGATTAATGACTATTGAATATTGATTATTGACTATTGAATATTGATTATTTACCATTGATTATTGACTATTGATTATTGACTATTGACCATTTATTAACTATTGAACATTGACCATTGAGTGTTGAATATTGATTATTGACTATTGAATATTGACCATTGAATATTGATTATTGACTATTGATATCACTATTGAGTATTGACCGTTACTGATAAGAACTGATAAGAACTAATTGTTGCTATTGAATTTTGGCTCTTATATTATTGAACATTTGCCGTTTTGATTAAAAATTAAACTATATTTTAATTATTATTGAACATTTACAAGAAAAAGGTTGTATTATCATTATTAAAAATTTATCACGAAAACATTTAATTGTTAATATTGACCATTTATTCTGACTGCTGAATATTTAAAAAATTGTAATTACATTTTTTATTAATTTTTCATATTTAATGTTGTTTATTATTATTTATTATTTCATTTGAAAAGTTATTAGAGTGATTTAAATATTAGTAGAAAAATGGAGCATGATAATGTAGAGCAGGTAAATTATGAAAATCGTCGTCGCGGTAGATCTAGAATTAGACGTACTTGTGAGGAGGAAAGAGAGTTCCGAGAACGGCAACTGATTTTAACAAATGAAAGAGCAAGACGATACAGGGCATGTCGCGGTAATAATTTCAATAATAATTCAAATACATTGGAACCTCATAATAATCAGGTAAATTCAACTCCAAGAAGTAGACAATGTGGGAGCAGATATCGTAATAGAGAGAATGATGTTGAGGAAAGAGAATTCCAAAATCGTCGACGTGAACGAAATGCAGAGAATCCATGATTTTTGGAAAAAAATAGTGATGCTAATGAACATTATTTAGGTGAAATAGATGTATTATGTAGTCATTCTAAACACGAAACATTTTACTGCAGAGAAAGTAATTAAAATGGGTAATTCATTTAATGAATGGTGTGGTCATGGGACTGTCAAATTGGAAGCAATTCCAGATTTTTCAGATAATTTACATTCATTATTCGAAAATAATCATCAAAAAAGTAAAGCATTTTTTGAACGTATTCGTTTAATATTACAATAGTTCATTTTCGTTTGCATCCTTTAATGCCAATGTAGTTGATATGCCTACAATAGAAGGAGCTCCGTATTGTTTCAAAATACAAGGCGAATTTATTACCAAATAAATTAGGCTTTGTATCCATCCGAAAATGATGATCCTAAATATGGTCAGTTTTTTATTGTAGATCCGCAAGAAGCTATCGATTATAGGATTGCGGCTAAAGCAGGAACTGACAGAGAAATAATGTATAGTTTAGAGCAAATGATAAAACAATATAATTTATGTTCCAAGTCATATGTAATGATGAAGGAAGAAATTGAGCAAGAACGTGAATTATTGGGTAATAATACGGAACCTGAATTACAACTAATTTTTAGTTAAAAACCTGGCTATGATCGAAATAGGTATAATTTGCGAAGAACTAATGATGTTGCTGCGGTTTTTGTTACCACAGCCGATGGTGACATTCCTGAATCATATGTGACTATTCATAATAAGGCTACGCGTGTATTGGAATCAGTAAGTTCGATGGATCCAAACGTAGAATCTATGGTATATCCACTGTTTTATCCTCATGGATTGCAAGGTTGGCATAAAAATATAGCGAAGATCAATAATAAGTCATTCGTAGTAAAAAATGATAATGCACAAGATAAACAAAGTAATCGTCGAGTAACTATGGATTCCTATGTTAAATATAGAATAGGCATAAGATCTGATACATTCAATGCCTTTTTCTTTGGTTGTACATTATTTCAATAATGATTGTTGATAGTTACGTTAAAATTGAGAGGGATCGTATTGAATATATTCGGCGCTATCAAAAATAATTGCGTGAGGAATCATACCAGGGATTAGTCGATCATTTAAATAATACTACAAATGATATGAATTGTCAAGTAGGTAAAAGAGTTATATTGCCATCAACTTTTGTTAGTTTTTCTAGATATATGATGCAAAATTATCAAGATGCAATAGCTATAGTTCATATGAAAGGAAAACCTGATCTATTTATAACAATGACGTGTAAGCCTAACTGGCGTGAAATTAAAGATAATTTATTTCCGGGTTAACAGGCTTCAGATCGTCCTGACATTTGTGCGCGTGTTTTTCATTTAAAAAAAGAATATTTAATCTCGCTAATAACAAAAGAGAAATGTTTTGGTGAAGTTTCAGCTCACTTACATGTAGTAGAATGTCAGAAACGAGGTTTACCTCATGCACACATTTTAGTTATTTTAAAAGATGGTTATAAATTGTCTACCGTGAATGATATCGATAAATTTATTTCTGCTGAAAACCCTGATTCTGAGACCGATTTAATATTGTATATGTTAAAATCAAAGGGTTTGTTCAATAAACCAGTCACTTAACATAAAACAATAATGAACTTTATTTTCTCTCTTCTATCTTCAGTACAGCTCTCTTTCCAGTTACAACCGTCTCGTGCGGAGGACGACAGCGAAGTGACGCTTCCGCTCGCTCTCTCTATACGCTTACAACTTTTACTCGCGTGATGGCGCTGCGCATGCACTATCTATCTCTCTAATATAAATGTACTATAGCTCTCATATTCTGACACCCCTCCTTACATTTATATCTCTCGCAGTTACAATATTCTTTAAACTAAATTCAATAGTTCTCGCAATTTCTTAAATCTTAACTTCCCAAAAGCCTTTGTTAACATATCCGCAACATTTTTCTCAGAACTTATTTTTACAATGTCTATCAAACCCTTTTCATAATTCTCATTTACAAAATGATAACGCACTTCAATGTACTTCGATCTCTTGGTAAAATTTCCGTATTTTGCTATACTCACAGCGCCAAAATTATCCTCAAAAATATTTACGGGTTTCTTAATTTCTACCTTAAAGCTGCTTAACAAATCTTTTACTGACAGTATCTCGCTTACTACTTCTGACAGTGCAACGTATTCTGCAGCTGTTGAAGACTTTGTCACACTACCCTGTTTTCTTGATTTCCAATGAATCACATTCCCGAACAATTTTATAATATATCCAGTTGTGGACTTTCTGTCTACACATTCTCCTGCCAAATCCGCATCAACATAACATTCAAGAATATCTACTTTATCATTTCTTATATGAGCAATTCTCTAGAACTTTTAACTTTTACCGTACTGTAACATATCTTATGGTTCTAAGATATTTAGCTATCAAAGTCAAGTAAATATTTATAAAGTCCACTTACAGTAACATGTTCCAGTACATAGTACTCACTTTTAAACAAGAATAAACTCTGTCGGAAATCTGAAAAGGTCTAAATTTAGAGGTTTTGCATGCGAACCGTAGGAAATTTTCATCCTTTTTACATCAATAAAAAAATAACTATTTTATAAATGCTTTACTAACTTTCTTAAGCTATCATCCTTTGTTTAGTATTCAAAAATATGTTGTCGGATTGAATGTGCCTACGTTTAAAAAAAAGTGCATAGCATTATCTCTGCGACACTGTATTTTGGTAAAAATCAGAAATAAACTTTATTTGTCGATTAAAAACAATAACTATTGTGTTTTTTTAACTTTCTGGATCATAAATTACTCGTCCTGGAGAGACGAACAAAAGGCGACTTTTGTTATAAGTGTGCCTCTTATCAAAAGTAAAGTATGATCTACTAAAACACACGGTATCGATGCGCCCCTCGCCTAAAAAATTATCATTTTTTGGTGACACACGTAAACAACAGTATATACCTCTAATATAAGTATGGCTCTTTTTACTGCACACAATTTCTCAAAAAAATTCACTGGATGTCTAGCGAAATTTTGGTTTATTTAAAAAAAAATCAAAAAAGAAAGAATGTAAGGCAGTTTTACATGCATTTGCTCACGCTTACTCGTACGTGCATAAGCATACGAAATAAAAAAACTATGTTTAAAAATGATGAGCTGACCCTTTTTATTGTTATTTGGGGTACCTAAAATAGAAACAAGTGAGTTTTGTGTATGTGCCTCAACATTAAATTTTGAAATTTCTATTTAGCTAAAAGTTAAAAGTTCCAGAGAAATACTCATATATCTTAATTTTAAATCTTTTGTTAAATACAAATATTTTAAAATTCTGAAAGCATATTTATAATGTCATCCATTGTAACAATTCTGAAACCTACTCAAATAATTAACGCTATAATCTACATCTAATCTTGTTCCTGAACTTATATACAAAAGTGCTCCTATCAGGTTTCTATATTTTAAATTTTCATTCGATTCTTCCGCAGGTTCTAACTTTACATTCTGCTCCATTGGAGTCTCTGTTAATATTTGAGGTATGGAGATGGGACACAGGGCTTCTTCAATAAGCACACACCGGCTAACAAGAACAATAACTTACTTTATTAACTTCCGACTTCTCTTTGGTACAGCTCTCTCTCTCTACAACCGCTCTCTGCGGAGGATGACGGACGAGTGAGCGCTCCCGTTCGCTCTCGCTAGCTCGCTTGCTCTTAACCGCGTGATGGCGCTGCGTGCGCATCTTCCATCTCACTTATATAAATGTACTCATATTCTAACACGCCTCCTTACATTTATATTTCTCGCAATTACAATATTCTTTACATTAAATTCAATGGTTCTCGCAAATTTTCGAATCTTACTCTTACAATGTCTTATTAATTTAAAATTTTTTTCTATTGATATACTTTTCATAAAATTCAAATTTTCTCTTCTTTTACAACAAATCAAAATGTCGTCTACAAATATAATTAAGTAAATAATCTCATTTCTTACTCTAAACGTATACAAACAATTATCATGTTCACTTCTTTCAAATCCTAATAATCTTAAATAACTATCGAGACACTCATACTAATCTCTTGGACTCTCGCGTAAACCATACAATGCTTTATTTAACATACACAGTTTCAGCTTTCTTAGTATAAATCCACTTTAAATCTAATACCTTCTCATTCTTTGGTTTCTCAACTAATTCCTAAGTTTTTATTTTTCTTTAAACTATTCATCCTTTTATTCCTATCATCTACCCAAAAACTAGACTCATCACATTTAATAGCCTTATCAAAATTTTCAAAACTATCTGCACTGCAATAACTTACATAAATACAACCGTGATATACATAATTATCATCAAATCTACTCGGTTTCTTAATATTTCTTTGAGACCTTCTTAAATCAGGTACATTTTCAATTTCATTTTCAAGGTTTTCATTTAAACTTACTTTCTTAAAATTTTCTTTTTTCTCATTTTTTACATTTTCACTCTGACCGAATCTTCCATTCAAATTTTCATTAAACCCTTGATTACAGTTTTCATTTTCATTTTCATTTATAGCTTGTATTTCCGAATTAGTTTTACTTCCCCTACTTGACTTGAGAGTCGAAGTAGGCGGAAGGATTAAGTCAATTTTGTTTTCAATTCCTTCATCAATATCATTCAACCCAATGCATTTTACATTTTCTTCTATAATATCAACGTGTCTAGCTACAATAACTCTATTTCCTATCAAAACTCTATACCCCGTTACATCATAACCTATCAACGTTCCTAAATCCGCTTTTCTATCCCATTTCGAATTTCTTTTGCTTTCAGGTACTCTGACAAATACTTTACTACCATATAATTTTAAATATTTTGCATCTGGCTTTTCGTTAAAAAATATCTCATAAGGAGATTTATTCCTTTCTAACGTGTTTGCTATTGTCCTGTTCTTTAAGTATGCTGCAGCGCATACTACTTCTGGCCAGTACCTTTTCTCTAACTTTGACTCAGCTAATAAACACCTAGCACTATCCATAATTGTCCTATTGTACCTTTCAGCGGTACCGTTTAACTCATGTACATACGGTGGACATGCTTCTACCTCAATTCCTTTATTTCTAAATAGTCTATACATATCTTTATTCAAATACTCAGTTCCATTATCACATCTTAGTTTCTTAATTTTCTTTCCTGTCTTATTCTCAACTAAATTTATATACTCCTCAAATTTATCATATACCTCACTTTTTGACTTTATCGGATAAACTTTAGCTAGTTTACTAAATTCGTCAATAAACGTAAGGAAATATTTTTCCCCTTTATAACCTTCTGAATGTGGCCCATTTAGATCTGTATGCACTATTTCTAAAATTTTTTGGCTCTTTTCCTATTATTATCAAAAGGAATATTATGCATTTTATTCTTAATACATGTAGCACACTTAAAATAGTCAGATTCTATTTCACTAGGTAAACCTTCCAATACATGATTTCTACACATAGTATTCAAATAATTAAAATTAACATGCCCGAGAGTTCTATACCATCTTTCTTTCATAGTCATTTTTTCATTTCTTATTGACATATTCGTTTCGCTACTTTGATCTATATAACCTGTCATTTTATAAACTCTATTACTTTTCCAAGCTATTCCAACTAAGTTATTTCCATTATAAATCTTTGAGCTATTTCCAATTGAGACAATTTTATTTTTATCAGTTACTTTTGCAAAACTCATTAAATTTCTATCCATCTCTTTTACATAGAAAACATTTTCAATATTAAAGTCAATTAAATCATTAAATACTTTAAATTTCCCTTTAACTCGTCCTATTTTAGTCGCCTTTAAAATCCTACCATCTCCTACTTTAACATCTATTGGCTCTTTTAATACGATCGAATCATAATAATACCTGTCATTATTAATAACGTGGTCAGTACAGCCACTGTCCAAAATCCACTCTATTTTACCATCATTCATATTACCGTATACTGTATTCGCGGACCTAACCTCTACTGACGCGCTAAATGCATCGCTCTTCTCCGCGCCTCGCTCAGCTTGGCTGCCGTCGTCGCCGGTTCTCGCGCCTCGGCCGCGTTGTCGGTAGCCGCTTCTTCCACGCCGGTTGGAACTCGTTCCTCGCTGCTGGCTGGCTCCTCGGCCGCTCGCGCCTCCTCGCTGTTGCGAGTAGCCTCTGCCGGTTCCCCCACCGCTCCGTGGCGCTCGGCTTCCTCTGCCGCCTCCTTGCTGTGGCGTGCGATTCCCGGAATTGTTTTCCGTCGGGCAATCGTATTGTATGTGTCCTACACCACCACATACATAACATGTCCTTTTATCCTGGTGTTTGTTCTTTTCAAACGTGAACGCGTTTGATCTTGAATTTTCACTTTCACCATGTCTTTTCTTAAATTCAAATTCTAGTTTTGACTTCACAAATTCCACTGTTTTGTCCTTTTCCGGTAATGCATCCACAATATCAACCATGTGCGACATACTTTCTGGTAGCGTTAATAAGAAGTAATTCAATTTATCTTCTTTTGTCACGTTTTCTCCTGCATTTTTTAACTCGTTCACTAATTTTTCAAAGTTATTATAGAAGTCTGTCGGGTTCTCACTTTTATTCATTTTCAAATCAAGTAACTTTCTTTTACACAGCAGTTTCACAGCACTGCTTTTCACCAAATAATGTTCATCCAATTTAGCAACCATTTTCTTTGCAGTTTCTTCTGAAATAATTAATTCTAATTGTGTATTCGTCATACTGTTCACTATATAATTTTTTGCTTTTATCTCTTTTTTCTTCCACTCGATTTCTGTTATTTCTGCCGGTCTTTCATTATGCTCGATAACTTCACTGCACTCTTTAAATTCCAAGAATAATTTCAATTTGTACTTCCATTTATCATAATGTGTCCCATCAAATACTTGTAACGTAAATCCTTTGTTTTCCGATGCCATCTCGCTTTCAACAGGAACTTCCTTTTTCTCTTCTTTAATTTCTGTATCGTAAAACTCTTCTTCACTTTCAGTTTCACTTGACTTTTCACTTTTTACTTCCCGAGGCTCTGTCTTTACGCTCATGTGTTTTTCTTTGTTCTTGCGGCAAGCTGCCACAATACTCACCGAGGTTTGTATTGAGTCAGGATCAAAGAACCACGAACACTGCTACCATGTTAATATTTGAGGTATGGAGATGGGACACAGGGCTTCTTCAATAAGCACACACCGGCTAACAAGAACAATAACTTACTTTATTAACTCCCGACTTCTCTTTGGTACAGCTCTCTCTCTCTACAACCGCTCTCTGCGGAGGATGACGGACGAGTGAGCGCTCCCGTTCGCTCTCGCTAGCTCGCTTGCTCTTAACCGCGTGATGGCGCTGCGCGTGCATCTTCCATCTCACTTATATAAATGTACTCATATTCTAACAGTCTCATACAATTTCGCTTGTTCAATCTGATATTTCCTAGTTAATGATTCAATATATATTTCCTGATCTAAAGGCATCTCATTTTTATTTTCGTCATATTCAATATTTATTCCTAAATACGTACTTACTTTACCCAAATCTTTCATTTGAAATCTTTCTTTTAACATACTTTTTATGAAATTCAAATTCTGTCCATTCATGTCCAATATAATTAATAAATAATCTCATCCCTTCCTCTCAAAGTATACAAACAGTAATCACGTTCGCTTCTTGCAAATCCGAATTCCTTTAAATAACTGTCCAGACACTCGTACCAAGATCTGGGGCTTTCTCGCAAACCATGCAATGCTTTATTTAATTTGCACACTTTTTTCATACAATCCTCATACCCTTCAGGCTGTTTTACAAATACTTTTGACATTACTTTGCCATTTAAAAATGCTATCTCAACATCTATTTGCTCAACTAGCAATCCATTCTAACAACTATAAGACAATAACACTTTCAAAGTTTGAGTTTTCGCAATAGGTGAGTAGATATCATCTAACACATCAGTTTGTTGGTAGCCTCTTACGACTTTTCTCGCTTTATACACATTTTCATTTTTCTTAGTATAAATCCACTTTAAATCTAATACTTTTTTATTCTTTGGATTCTCAACTGATACCCATGTTTTATTTTTCTTTAAACTATTCATTTCTTTATTCATTGCATCTTTCCAAAAACTAGATTCATCACATTTAACAGCCTCATCAAAATTTTCAGGACTATCGGCACTACAATAATTTACATATATACATCCATTATATACAAAATTATCATCATATCTACTGGGCTTTTTAATATTTCTTTGAGACCTTCTTATTTCAGGTACTTCTACTTCGTTTTTATCATTTTCATTTAAATTTTCTAAACTTTCATTTTCTTTAACGTTTCCATTTTCAATCTTTTCCTTTTCAAAATTTTCATTTAAATCATCATTTTCTACATCACTATCACTTAAGCCAATGCACTTTATATCTTCCTCGACAACATCGACATGCCTTGAAACAATGACTCTATTTCCTATCAAAACTCTGTACCCTCTAACATCATAGTCTATCAAAATTCCTAAATCAGCTTTTCTATCCCATTTTGAATTTCTTTTTTGTTCAGGTACTCTTACAAATACTTTACTACCATATAATTTCAAATATTTTGCATCCGGTTTTTCATTAAAAAATATCTCATAGGGTGATTTATTTCTTTCAACTGTATTAGCTATGATCATGTTCTTTAAATATGCCGCGGCGCATACTAATTCTGGCCAGTACCTTTTGTCCACTTTAGATTCAGCTAATAAGCACCTAGCACTATCCATAATTGTCCTATTGTATCTCTCTGCTGTACCGTTAAGCTCATGCATATACGGTGGACACAGCTCTACCTCAATCCACTTTTTCTTAAATAATCTATACATATCTTTATTCAAATATTCAGTGCCATTATCACATCTCAGTTTCTTGATTTTCTTTCCAGTTTTATTCTCAACTAAATTAATATATTCAATAAATTTGTCATATACCTCATTTTTTGTCTTAATCGGATAAATTTTATCTACTTTGCTATAGTCATCAACAAACGTTAAAAAATATTTTTCCCCTTTATAACCTTCTAAATGTGGCCCATTTAAATCTGTATGTACTATCTCTAAAATATCATTGGTTCTCTTTCTATTATTGTCAAAAGGAATATTATGCATTTTACTTTCAATACACGTAGCACATTTATAATAATCTGACTCTACTTCATTTAGCAAACCTTCCAATATATGATTTTTACACATAGTATTTAAGTAACTAAAGTTAACGTGTACTAACGTTCTGTGCCACTTCTCTTTTAAAGTAATGTTCTCATTTTTGACTGTCAAATCAGATTCTTTAACTCTTTCCATAAAACTAGTAATTTTATAAATTCTATTGGTTTTCCAAGCTATTACAATTAAATTATTCATTATAAATTTTAGAACTATCTCCAATTGATACAACTTTATACTTATCAGTTACTTTAGCAAAACTAATTAAATTCCTGCCCATATCTTTAACATAGAAAACATCCTTCATTTCAATATTTGTCTCATTGTCATTAAACGTTTTAAATTTACTATTTACGTATCCTACTTTGGTTGCTTTTAAAATCCTACCATCTCCGACTTTAACATTAATCGGTTCTTTTAAATCAAATGCTTTACTAAAATAATTTTCATTATTTATCACGTGGTCTGAGTAACCACTGTCTAAAATCCATTCTATTCTATTTTCATTTATACTACCATTCTCCGTTTTCGCAGACTTGACCCCTACAGATGCGCTAAACGCTGCATTATTCTTCGCGTTCTGTTGATCTTGATTGTTGTCGTTGCTGGCTCTCACGCCTCGTCCACGTTCTCTTAGCCGCTCCTTCTAAGCCGGTTCGAACTCGATCCTCGCTGTTGACTGGCTCCTCGTTCACTAGCGCCTCCTCGCTGCTGCGGCTGGCCTCTGCCGCCTCCTCTATGTGGCGTCCCTCGATTCCAAGAACTCTTATACGTTGGGAAATCGTACTGTATGTGTTCTTCACCACCACATACATAACGAATCCTTTCCTTTTCTTCTGTCCTTTTTTCGAACATAAAAGCGTCTGATTTTGAATTTCCACTTTCACTTTTTTCTTTTAGTTCAGTCATTTTAATCTTGTTTTTCACATATTCAATCTCCTATATGGCTCGTCGAATCTGGCAATTTCCTCAACATATAATTCATCTTCTCTTCCTCCATCACATTTGCACCACCTTCTTTCAAATCGTTCACTGATTTTTCAAATTCGTTAAAGAATTCCATAGAATTACTATAGTCTCTTAATTTCATCTTTTCCAATTTATTTCTGCAAATTATTTGGAGAGCTGTCGATTCTTTTAAATATGTACTGTCAGATTTTCTAATAATATCGAACGCCGTTTCTTTGTCACTTATCAATTCCATTTGCTTGTTTGAAATTGCCCTATATATATAATTTATGGCTTCTAAGTCTTTCTCGTCCCAATCAACTTTGTCCCCTTCCGCTTTTGCACGTGTAACTACAATATCACACTTTTTCATCTTTAGATACATTATTATGCGTTTTTTCCAACTACTGTCTTCTTGTTCATCAACAATCAGTATTTTTACTTCTTGCATTTTTTCTTCCTTTTTATCTTCTTTATTTTCAATATCAAAAAACTCTTCTTCACTTTCAGTTTCGCTTAATTTTTCATCTTTGTCCACGTGTTTTCCTTTGCTCTCACGCTTACCATGCGCTCAACTTAAAAACTCTTTCTTTTCGTAGAAATTTTAGTGTGTGTGTTATTGCTCTCGCAAGAGACAATAACAACACTGAATATTAACCAGACACTGATACCTTGTTAAAATCAATGGGTTTGTTTAATAAATCAGTCACTTAACATAAAACAATAACCAACTTTATTTTTTCTCTTCTATCTGCAATACAGCTCTCTCTCCAATTACAACCATCTCGTACAGAGGACGACAGCGAAGCGACACTCCCGCTCGCTCTCTCTATACGCTTACAACTTTTGCTCGCGGGATGGCGCTGCGCATGCACTTTCTATCTCTCTAATATAAATGTCGAAGAAATGATGAGAAATAAATTATGCGTAGCAATGAAACTGTAGATAATCGATTTGTAGTACCATATTGCCCTGGGTTATTACGCATATTGAATTGTCATATAAACGTTGAAGTAGTGTCCAGCATAAAGTCCGTGAAATATTTGTATAAATATGATTATAAAGGTTATGATGCCACAAATATCATAGTTGAAGAGTCAAATAATGAGAGGATAATTAATCATGATGGAGTTCGTAGTTTTATAGCAACGAGATATGTTAGCCCAGTTGAAGCATGTTATCGTATCTTAAGTAAACTATTACAGTGTAAAAGTCATAGTTTCATACGTTGATTGATGATGATGTAGCTGTGGAGGCTGCATTAAATCAAAGCAGTACATTATTAGCTTATTTTGATTTGAATAAAGAAGATATTTCAGCTGGATAATACACTTATGCTGAAATTTGGACTTATTACGTTTTTAAACAACATAATGATAATGGTCATAAAGTTTATTGATGGTCAAAAAGGAAATCTAATTATAATTGTATTGGAGGTATGTATTCCGAAAGTCCAAGTCAGGTAGAGTTATCTCGATTAAGATTACTTTTATTAAATTGTAGAGGCGCAAAAAGTTTTGATGAATTAAAAAATGTAAACTGTGTTCAGTATATGACGTTTTCGGAAGCTTGCTTAGCGTTAGGTCTTATAGACGATGATGAGGAATGGAGTCGAGCTATGCAGGAAACTGTAGGTTGGATGATGCCAGGTAGTATACACCTGTTATTTGTTCGTATTTTGATTCATTGTCAACCTGTGCATCCGGACGAACTTTGGAAAAATTTTAAAGATGCATTATCAGAAGACTTTTTAAGATTATATGGAGATCATACTAGAGTTTACAATTTAGAGTATTCCATTATTTGTGAAATGTTGATAGCTGAAGGTCATGATATTGCGAATATCAGAAGATAAAGAACGCGAAGGAAGGCCAGTCAAGTTTGAAGACGCTGAGTTAGAGGCATTATTGGACCAAGACTCATGCCAAACTGAAGAGCAGCTCGCAGAAAGCTTGGGAGTGACTCAACAAGCGATTTCACACCATCTCAAGACCCTTGGTATGGTACAAAAGCAAGGAAAATGGGTTCCGCATGAACTGAAACCCAGAGACGTCGAGCGCCGTCTTTTTACGAGCGAACAACTTCTCCAAAGACAAAGTCGAAAGGATTTTTTGCATCGAATAGTGACGGGGGATGAAAAGTAGATCTACTACGACAACCCAAAGCGTAGGAAATCATAGGGTAAGCCCGGCCATGTACCAACTTCAACGGCCAAACCGAATATTTATGGCAAAAAGTTAATGTTGTGCATTTGGTGGGATCAGCTCGGAGTAATCTATTACGAGCTACTCCAGCCTAACGAAACTATCACTGGAGAACGTTATCAACAACAACTGTTGCAATTGAGCAGAGAATTGAAGCTTAAACGCCTCCAATATGCCAAAAGACATAACAAAGTGATTTTTCAGCACGACAACGCTCGGCCACATGTTGCAAAAGTCGTCAAAGATACTTCGGAAGCTTTACAATGGGATGTCTTACCCCACCCGCCGTATTCACCAGACATTGCTCCTTCGGACTACCACTTTTTCCGGTCGATGGCTCACGCCCTAATCAAGCAGCACTTCACTTCTTACGGAGAAGCCAAAAATTGGGTCGATTCATGGGTAGGCTCAAAAGATGAAGAGATTTTTCGACGTGGCATCTGAATGCTGCCAGAAAGATGGCAAAAAGTAGTAGCCAACGACGGAGAATGTTTTGAATAAAATGTAACGTATATTATTTTTACAATAAATTGATAATTTTTATAAAAAAACGGCGGAGACTTATTTGTATTTACAATATATCGATGGCCCTGGTAGTTCTGGGAAAACGTTAGTTTATACAACATTATATAATTTATTAAAAAGGTCAAGCAAAAATGTTTGTTCTATGGCTTTTACAGAAATCGCTGTAACGTTATTATCTAAAGGATTGACGGTTCATAAAGTATTAGGTTTGCCTGTACCTTTATTAACGGATTCTTTATTTAATATTGCTGTGCAATCAAAGAAAGGGCAATTTTTGAGGCAAACAGATGTGTTTATTTGGAATGAGGCATCAATGGCTCCGCGTTACGCACTAGAAATCATGGATAGGGCTTTGAAAGATATTATGAGTAATGATTTATTGTTTGGTGGTAAAATTATCATTTTAGGTGGATATTTCAGACAATTATTACCTATATTACCACGAAACATTCAAAGTGAGGTAATAAATTTATCTATCAAAAGTAGTATTTTGTGGAATGTGTTTTACAAATTTAAGTTAACGTGTAATATGAGACCTATAGATGGAGATATTACTTTTTCAAAATTTGTTTTGGACGTGGGAAACGGTGATTTAATTGATAATAATGATAGTATTGATATTACTGAACGGTGTATAACTACAGATTCTAATTTCATTAATTTTATGTACGGGCATTTGATTAGAAATCACCTTTATGATGAAATGAGCTCATCAGTTATATTAATTGCACGAAATATAGATGTGAACGAAATCAATAAAACTGTCGTATCGTTCTTAGATAGTCACAAAGAGCGTGAATATATGAGTGTTGATTCAGTTGATCATTGCGATGATAATGGTTTAATTGGTGAAGCAATTTTACCAGAATATCTTAATTCATTGAATCCACAAAACATACCACCTCACGAATTGCATTTACGAGTAAATTCTATTTTTATGGTTATCAGAAATATTCGTATACATGAAGGATTATGTAACGGAACACGATTAAGAATTTTGATTTAAATAATAATTTATAGAAATGTAAAATTTTAGCCGGGGATAAAGAGGGTCAACTCGTTTTTTTAAATTGCATTACTTTATATTCTGATAATGAGTATATTACAGTACTCGATAATGAAGATTGTATGGATGTTAACGTAGTTTCGAAAGTTAATCAAGTGATTCAAGTGCCCCATTCAAGGGCGCTGAATAGTATTTGTTTTTTTAATAAATCTTATACTTTTTGAAGAACAGAAATGAGGTCTTACTTTTTGAGTTTTAATCAATTTAACTGGAAAAACTGAAAAAATATATTTACTCTTTTAATTTACAGTTGCTTTATAACCTTCTAACTTTTCAACTTGGTAAGTTTTAATTCTTTCTAACTCATGTTTTTTGTTTCAATCAATATTAAACTCAAAAAGTAAGATCTCATTTCTGTCCTTCGATTGTCATATTCAATTTTAGTTTAAGAGAATTTTCCAGTATTCTGATTGTCAGTTTGAAACTGATAACAGGTTAACTTAAAAACAGGTTAAGTTGTGTTAACAATTTAATTAATCCTTGTAAGGGTTGTATAGGAGAAGGACGAGCAAGGCTAGGAGTCATCTGTGCAATGGTGACTTAAGGAACATGCGATAATCTTGACACCTGTCGGTGATGTCCACGATGCGTATTGATGTCCTTGGTCGTAACCGGAGCATAGTCTCTCGTATTGTGATCTTTTATATATATGTTTGTAAATTGGTACTTTTGAGGAGATGTGAACTTTTCGCTCAGAGTTCGGACAATCTGACTAAAGAAATAATGACCCTCAGGTTACCGACTCTGGGAAGAGGGGGTATAGATTTCTCCTCAAAAGTCGCGATTCTTGCTTTGAGAAATTTGAGGAGTCTCTTCAAAATGCCGACATCTCTTCAAAAGTACCGATCTATACGTTGATATCTCTTCAAATATACCAATTCCCATAGTTATATATATATATATATATATATATATATATATATATATATATATATATATATATATTTATGTTTTATGTTAGTTTCCAGGACATTCCAGATGTTTAACGTTGGTTTCGAGGACATTTGTTAGTTTTGGGGACAGTCCCTGAATCTACATATGTCTAACGTCAGTTTTGAGGACATCGGCCCCCATAAGAGACATTATTTCTTTAGTCACGTATAGGTATACAGTAACATGGGGTCCTGTGATCTAACGTTATACAAGTTTATATATATATATATATATATATATATATATATATATATTCTCAGAAAATGTTATCAATAGTGAAGTAAATCTTCAATAATAGTATTAAATTAGTAATTAATTTAAATTATTATCCAAAATATTCAAAAATCACTA
>CM070877.1:82808521-82986021 GCA_036365515.1 Torymus aiolomorphi | reverse complement strand
GTTTCTGTCTTTGAATCCTCTGATTACTAATCTGCCTTTGTACAGATCGTCACCTTTCTCTCCTGTTTTCTTTTTAAAGACCCATTTCGAATCTATGTATCTTTTTGCCATCTTTAGTTGTGGAGGGTATATCAACAAATTGCCATACTCTGTTTTCCTCCGTTGATTTTATTTCTTCATTTATAGCTTCCAACTACCTAGTTTTGTCTTTAGATTCCATAGCTTCTGAGTATGTTGTTGGATCTTTATTGATGGTTGTAATAAAAGCATGTCTGATTTCGTCCTCTGAATTGTTTCGATCGTTCGTGGTTTCAAGGTTTGATGTTGCTACTTTGTTATTTGGGTTCTTCTGATTACCATGTAATTTTCTCTGTTTCCCATGGTTTTCGCATTTCTTCCGAGTTGGTTGCGTTTCTTTGCATCTGAATTATCTGGTTCTTTGTTTTCTGCTTTTCTCTTCTTTGGCCTCTCATGTTTTTTGTTTCTTTTCTGATTGTTTTTCTTGTGGTTTATTTTCTTGAATCTCTTCTGCTTGAGTTTCTTTCTCTTCTGAGTATACTGGTACAATTCCTTTTTCCTGATCGTCTGGTTCTTCTGTCTCTTCTGATTTGTTCTTCTCCTCTAACTTATGTTTGTAGATGTCTTTGTAAACCACTTTTACGTTACATCTGATGTGTCTGGAGTGAAGGAATTTTCTAGTTGAAGGAATGCAAAGAACGTAGCCTGTCGCCGAGTACCAAACCATTATAGCTTTAATTGCTCTTTCTGAGAACTTCCTTTCAGTTATGGGTATTTTGGCATATGTTACACATCCAAATCTTCTGATTTTCTCTAAGTGATTTTGTTGAAAATAGAGTACATTTATAAAATGGTTAAGTTCGAGTTCTACTCAGTGAATACTAAATCGCCAATGTAAAGGCAGGTTCCGTGCGAAGAAAACCTAACTCTCTCTTGTACGCTTCAGGTTTCATGCGAAGGGAACTTACAGCGTGCGACACACGTATGCACACATGTAAGTCTCCCCTCCCTAGTGTGTCTGCGAGCCAGAAGGTATGTCAAGTGGTAGCGGCCGACTCGCGCTTCTCTCCTGGCTCTCAGCTCTCGTCCGAAGCGGCACGCGGTGCCCAAGCGCATGGCGCTTTGTTGTACTTTCTTATTCTTATAATAAATAATCATTTTACCACCAACCACGACTATCCCTTTATTTTAACATGGTAGCAGTCCGGTGGTTTTGGTGGTTTGGATAGTTTAGTTGACTGATTGATATATTTTTTCTCTACCAAGACCTTCGGGGGAGTTAGAGGAGGACCACGTCGCGCAAGGAAGTTTTCAGTGAAAAATTAAGTGAAACTAAGTGAGGACTCAAAAAAATATTGGTGAGGAAATATAGACAAATATATCAAGAATATAACACAGTGAAAAGTTTTAATATTATATGAAATTAAAGCGATGTGGGCAGATTAGACTTCGAGGTTATGGGAACACGTGGCCGCGATTCTGAAGAGAAACTTAAGGAACAATTTTTAAAAGAAGAAATACTGGATGAAACGAAGTCCCAATTGAAGAAAAGAAAAATTTAAAACGATTTGTGAGAATAGTGAAGAAAATAATTATCTTGAATAAGACAAGAAAAGTGATAGAAATACTTAAACAAGAAGAGATACGAATCGACATGGCGGACGATTTCAAAATGACGCTACCGATTTTCGACGGGAAAGACTACAGCACATGGAAGAATAGTATATTACGCACCATGGGAGGAAAAAACTTGGACAGTCCACAGTTCGTGTTAGTCAAACACGAGCTGTGGGCTGGCCAATTTTACTCCCGTGGAGCGTATACTATTTTTTTGCCTAGCGAGGCCGAAAATACAACCTTCGCGATCGGGCGCCGGGAGCGAAAGTGGTACTTTTGGCCCGCTAGGCAAAAAAAAATTACAGTATTGCTGAAAATGAAGAAATGTGAAGAAGTAATACAGAGAGTGAGAGCAGAAAATGATAATGAAGCCACGTGGAACGAGAAAGACTTAAAAGCGATGAATTACATATATAGCGCTTTGTCGAACAGACAAATGGAGTTGGTGAATGATGAAAATACCAGCTTTGAAATAATTACGAAATTGGACAAGTTGTATTTGCGTGAGTCAACCGCATTACAAATTTGTGTTCGAAACAGATTAAGATTAAGAGACTACACAGAAGTGAGTGAATTCTATAATGAATTCGAAAAGTTAATCACAGAATTAAAAAATCCCGGCGCTACAATAGATAAAAAGGAAAAGTTAAATTATATATTAAGAACACTACCAAGCTCATTATGCCATATTGGCGATTTAGATGATGTACTACCAGAACAAGAAAGAACCGTAGATTATGTAATGGAAAAAATTAAAATGTACGAGAACCGTGAAAAAGAAGAAAATCAGAATTCAAGAAGTAAACATGGAAATTCAAATGTGTTTAAAGTAGAAAAAGGAAAGGACGGTACATGTTACCGATGGGGAAGGCCCGGTCATTTCCAATACGAACGTACGAGCAACGGGAGGAATTCCTGGAGAGGCTCGCGAGGAGGAGGACAGCAGCAAGCGCGAGGAGGCGCGCGTTCTCAACAGCAACAACGAGATGGCGGCTATCACAGCACAGGCAACGGCGGCTATCACAGCAGAGGCGCAGGTCAGCGAGGACGGGGCAGTCAACAGCGGCAAGATCGACAGAACACGAGTCGAGACTCGACGACTTTCATAACCGAAGCAGAGGGTATCGTAAATAATAATGTAGAGGTAAATAGTTGCGAAGAATCCGATTAACGTAAAAGTGGGAGATGGTCGTACCTTAAGAGCAACTAGTATAGGAGATATTAAAGCTAAATTTATAACAAATTATAATGAAACAGAAATTGAAATAAAAGATGTATTTTTTTGTAAAAGAAATGGATAGCAATTTAATGAGTTTCGGGAAAGTAGCAGAAAATTTAAAAATTGTTTGGATAGGAAATACTTCAAAAATTTATAACCGTGAAAACGAATTAATAGCAGTAGCAAATAAGGTAAATAATGTGTATGAGATAAACACTGCGTTAGAGAATAAACAGACCTACGTAAGAGAAAATGTAAATAACGGCATGACTTTGAAAGAAAAATTCCATAGAATGTTAGGGCATGTTAATTTTAGATATTTGAATATTTTGAGTAAAAATAATTTAGTTGAAGGTTTGCCAAATAATTTAGAAAGTGAATATTTAAAATGTGGTACTTGCGTACAAAATAAAATGACTAATACTAGATTTGAAAATGATAGGCATAGAGCCAAAGATATAGGAGAAATTATTCACGCGGATGTAAATGGACCGCATAGTACAATAGGATTTAGGGGAGAAAAATATTTTTTAGTTTTAGTAGATGATTATAGTAAAGTTGCAAAAGTTTATACGATGAAAGAGAAAAATGAAGTTTATGATTGCATCGTGAGTTATGTAAATTTAATTGAAAATTCAACAGGAAAAAAGGTTAAAAGATGAAGGTGTGATAACGGTAGAGAATTCCTAAATAAAGATATTTACAATTTTGCTAAAGAAAAAGGGTTTTATATTGAACCGTGCCCTCCGTATGTTCACGAATTGAACGGAATTGCCGGACAGTGCAATAGGTCGGTAATGGAAACTGTGAGATGTTTATTAGCAGACACAAAAATTCATAATAGGTTTTGGCCGGAAGTAGTTTAAACAGCAGCATATTTAAAAAATAGAACCTTAGCAAATACTTTAGAGAAAAAGACTCCGTATGAAATTATGATGGGAGAAAACCCTAATATTAAAAATCTTAAACTATATGGCAGTAGAGTTTTTGCTCGAATCCCAGAAATTAAAAGAAAAAGTAAATGGGATAGGAAAGCAGATTTAGAAGTATTAGTTGGATATGACAATGTAGGTTATAGAGTTCTAACAAATAATATAGTAATTGTAGCTAAACATGTAGACATAATTGAAGAAAATGTAAAGTTAGTTGGATTTGGTGATAATGATGAAATAAATGAAAACAATGATGAAATTATACTTCCCCTACTTCGACCCTCGAAGAGAGTAGGGGAAGGGAAAATGATTTAGAAAATCAAAATAAAAATGAAAACATTGAAAATAATGGATATGAAAATAACGTACCCAGTCCTAGTAAAGATAATTTAATAGTACCGAGAAGGTCATCAAGAAAGAAAAGCCCTGTAAATCGATACGGAAATCCGGTAACAAATTGTATTTACGTAAATTGTGTAAGCATTGATAACCCCGAAAGTTATAATGAAGCGATAAATAGTAATGAGATTGAATATTGGCAAGAAGCAATGAATAATGAGTTTGATTATTTAAATAAAAATGAAATATGGAAATTAGTTGACAAACCGAAAGATAAAAAGGCGTTAGACTTAAAGTGGGTTTATACAAAAAAGGCAAATAATAAGTTTAAAGCTAGAATTGTAGTAAGAGGGTTTCAGCAAAAGGAAATAATTGATGATATTTATTCACCTGTTGCGAGAACTCAAATATTAAAAATCTTATTAAATTACTGTGTGCAAAATGATTTTAAAATTGATCAAATGGATGTCGAGTCAGCATTCTTTAATGGAAAAGTAAAATCCGAAGTTTATGTTAAACAACCTCAAGGTTATGATGATAATTCAGAAAGAGTATGCAGATTAGATAAAGCTTTGTACAGACTCCGTGAAAGTCTACGTGTATGGTATGAGTGCTTAGATAAATATTTGATTGATTGTTTATATTTCATAAAAATTGAAAATAAGAAGATTTATTTAATAATTTTTGTTGATGATTTATTAATTTGTGGTAAAAATAAAAAATTGATAGACTTTATTAAAAAGAAATTATCTGTGAAATTTAGACTGAAACATATGGGCCAAATAAAAACTTATTTAGGGATAAATATCAATTATGGTTATGATAATGATATTATGACTTTAGATCAAAAGGATTATATTGAGTCTTTAGCGAGAAAATATTATATCGAAAATGCGAAATTGTATGCTACTCCGATGGAACAAAATTTAAAATGTGAACCTGCGTTATCAGCATCAAATGATATAAAATATAGAAATTTAATTGGAGCACTCTTCCACTTAAGCTCTAGTACTAGACCAGATATTTGTCATTCTGTAAATTACCTAAGTAGATTTCAAAATTGTTATGATCAGAGTCATTATAAATATGCACTAAGAATATTAAAATATTTGTATTATACAAAAGAATTAAAATTAACATATGAGAACAATCTAAATGCTGATATTTTAGAATGTTATGTTGGTGCTGATTGGGCAGGAGATGTAGTTGATAGAAAATCTACGACTGGTTATGTAATTAAAATGAATGGATATAGTATATATGGGAGCATCCAGCAGAAACGGGCCACCGAGCGCGCGCGGTGTCTTTTTTCGCGTAAAAGGCGCTCTGTTTAACTCGTTCATAATCGTATGCTGCGTCGTTGAAAAAAAAAACCAAGGACCTATATCGATAGATTTTTTCCTGCTCTTTCCAATGGTGCCATGATTTTTATTGTGAAACGCTTTCTTCCGGACGAAAACTCGAGTTGAATATTGAAAGCCATTTTTCTCAAAGTATATCATGTTTTTTTTCAAAATAAACTACACCATTGGAAAGTACAACTCTTAAGCTTCAAAACCTTATCTTGGAGAAGTTGGAGAAATAAAGGATTTAAAAATAACAACATGAAAAAGACAGCGCCGAGGGTCCGCGCGAGCCCCTCGCACCCGTGCGTACGGCACGTTTAAGTGCACGCTCTATTCAATTCGCTAATAATCGTGTACCAAGTCTCTGAAAAAAGAATGTGATGGAATAGGTGCTTCCGTGAAAAGCAATGCCAGACGAGAAAGTTTACGGAAGGTATCCGACAATTATATATTGACGCTCCAAGATTTATACAAATGGGCAACTGAGTATTTAAAAAATATTGAGTGCTTTTTTTCATCAAAAGACGATTACTTAAAGGCTACAGAAAAGCTACAAAACAGGTTAGCCTCAGCTAAGGCAATACCTGGAACTCAATTGTTTCATTGTATTAAATTATTAAATGATGGCAAAAAGTTAAATCTTAAAAGGTTTTCAGCGTTAGAAGATTCTCAATTATATCCACCGATCAAAAAAGAAAAAGTACTTAAAACTCAAACAAAGAAAGAAGCGGATGTCGCAAAAAGGACAATTCTTATAAAATCAAAAAAATGTAAAAAAATTAGAATTTAAAGGAAAAGGTAATATTGTTATGCCAGATTAAACAATCTATAAGGTTATTTTAAATTTCTGTTTCACTGCTTTCAGTGCGTTCATGGATATTTTTATGTTTAATATATTATGTTTTTCAAATTTTGTTATATAAATGAACAAAGTTCATTGTAATATTATACTAACTGTTACAACTAGAGCCACAAAATTATGTCCACGCATTGGCATTGTAAGTTACAAAACATTTTATATTTACAAAAAAGAAAGGGCGAAATAGCACATCGCGTGTATTAATCCGCCCTTGAGCATAGCGTAAAAAGTTCGGGCAGCCGCTGTCTTTTTGATCTTACTATTTTTGAACTTTTCATGTTTCAACTTAAAAATATAATATTTTATAGTTTAAGACTTGTACTTTTGAAGAATATAATTCATTTTGAAGAAAAGACTGATATTTTATTAAAAAAATAGAGTTTAAACATTCAAATGGAATTTTCAACTAGAAGGAAGCATTTCGGAATAAAAATAGTAGCACCATTGGAAAGAGCAGAAAAAAATCCATCGATATATGTCCTTAGTTCTTTTTTCAGAGACTTGGTACACGATTATTAGCGAATTGAATAGAGCGTGCACTTAAACGTGCCGTACGCACGGGCGCGAGGGGCTTGCGCGGACCCTCGGCGCTGTCTTTTTCATGTTGTTACTTTTAAACCCTTTATTTCTCCAACTTCTCCAAGATAGGATTTTGAAGCTTAAGAGTTGTACTTTCCAATGGTATAGTTTATTTTGAAAGAAAACATGATATACTTCGAGAAAAATGGCTTTCAATATTCAACTCGAGTTTTCGTTCGGAAGAACGCGTTTCGCAATAAAAACAATGGCGCAATTGGATAGAGCAGAAAAAAATCTATCGATATAGGTCCTTGGTTTTTTTTTCAAAGACGCAGCATACGATTATGTGCGAGTTAAACAGAGCGCCTTTTACGCGAAAAAAGGCACCGCGCGCGCTCGGTGGCCCGTTTCTGCTGGATGCTCCCATATTGGAAATCAAAAAAACAAAATATTGTAACAGTCATCTACCGAAGCTGAGTATGTTACGTTATCTATATGCGTGAGTGAAGTAAAATTAATTAAACAATTGCTAAAAGAATTTGAAATTGAAATTAACAATCAGATATGTATTTATGAGGATAATGCAGTTGCGATTAGTATAAGTAAATGTGAAAATTTAACAAAAAATTCTAAGTATATAGAATCACATTATCACTTTGTAAATGAAGAATATCTAAATAAGATTATTGATGTAATTAAAATAAACTCAGATGATAATACAGCTGACATTTTTACCAAGTCATTAGGACGGATTAAATTTGAAAAATTTAGAGAGAAACTGAAATTCGAATATTGGATTTAATAATAAGATGTTAGGAATATAATTGTAAGGAGGCGTGTCGAAAATAGAGTACATTTATAAAATGGGTAAGTTCGGGTTCTACTCAGTGAATACTAAATCGCCAATGTAAAGTCAGGTTCCGTGCGAAGGGAACCTCACTCTCTCTTCTACGTTTCAGGTTCCGTGCGAAGGGAACTTACAGCGCGCGACACACGTATGCACACATGTAAGTCTCCCCTCCCTAGTTTGTCTGTAAGCCAGAAGGTATGTCAAGCGGTAGCGGCCGACTCGGCGCTTCTCTCTTGGCTCTCAGCTCTCGTTCGAAGCGGCACGCAGTGCCCAAGCGCATGGCGCTTTGTTGTATTTTCTTTCTCTTATAATAAATAATCATTTTACCACCAACCACGACTATCCCTTTATTTTAACAGATTTTTAACTTTTGGAGTTAGCATATTTATTGGAGTCTCCGAATTTAACGACTTATGTGGTGTTCTATTGTAGATATGAACTGCGGCTTCTACTCCCAAAATCCACATGCTTTCTGGTAAGCCAGAATCAATCATTAAAGCTCTGATTTTGTTTTGCAACGTCTTATTAAATCTTTCTGCTGTTTCATTTAATTCGGGTGTGCTCTATCTTTTCTTTTTCCATTATTTCTGAAAATTTTCCTCCGATGAATTCCGTTCCATTATCAGCTCTGATATAACAGACTTTTTCATCTTTGCCTAATAGATTTCTCATTGTTATTAGGAATTTTTCTAGACAATCCCCAGACTCATTTTTATTTTTCACAGAGTATGCTTTAGCAAATCTCGTGTGATCATCTATAAACACTATTATAAACCTGTTACCACCAGGAAATGAAGCTGGCTTTATGGGTCCCATTGTATCCGTGTGTATTATTTCCAGGGGTCTGGATCCTCTGGTTCTGTCTTCTGAGAAAGGGAATTTTTCCATCTTCGCCATGATACACACTTCGCAATCCATAATGTTTTTGTAGAATTTAATTCCTTTTAGCTTTTCATCTGATTTTTGCATCTGTTTGAGATAACCTAAAGAAGCATGACCTAATCTGATATGTCATAGCATGCCTTCATTCAATTTGCTCTTTTTATTATCCTCTGATTTTTCATTATATTCCAAAATTTCCATTGACTCATTTATGCTCATGTTATCTAGGTTATGTATTTTTCTGTTTAAAATTCTTTCATCTAAATCGAAATCGCTAGTTATTTGGGGACTTCTGATATTTGGTTTTGTTTGAACGAGTTTTTCTCGATTCTCCCTTCCAATCTCAGACGTGTTTGTTTCAAGTATCTCTGTATTCTCTTCTGATAATTTGTTTGAATCTAAGTTCATAACATCCGTCTGAAATTGTTGCAAAAACTCATCCAAAGTAACTAACCTAGCTATGCATGAATATTTTTC
Organism: Torymus aiolomorphi; assembly: GCA_036365515.1. NCBI lineage: Eukaryota > Metazoa > Arthropoda > Insecta > Hymenoptera > Torymidae > Torymus > Torymus aiolomorphi. The sequence continues at coordinate 82,976,963 of CM070877.1, read as the reverse complement.
GCAATCTGAATTTACATAGTTACTATTTCTTTGTTTTTCTACTTCTACGTTTATTATCCAATTTGGTTTTTCATATTTCCCTGTAATATATTCAGTCTCTGTATTTTTATCAAAGATTTTCAGAATTTCATCATCTAAATAAATTCCTAAACCTACATCTGCAAAACGTCTGAGGGAGATGAAGTTCTTTAATATATTTTCTGCTGATATTACATTTTTCAAAATAATTATTTCATCTTTATTCGATTTTACTACTAAATATCCTTTTCCATCTATTTCTATGTTTGCCGAATCATTTTTATTCGCGCTTCTGATTACCTTTCCCGTGCATTGTTTAAAATCGCTCAATATTATATCCTTATTTACGATGTGATCAGTATCACCTGAGTCTGCTATAAACGCTATCTGTGTCTGTGTTTTGAGTTTATTAATATCTTTAGTCGTACCTGCAATATATGATGTTGCTCCTTGCTTTAAGGTGTTTTGTGCTGCGCCTCTCGCGTCTCGATTACTACCTCTTTTAAAAACCCTATTTCTGAAATTTCCCCTTCCACCACCTCTTATAGCAATACCACTGCCTCTGTTATTTCCTCTCTCTCTGATATTTTCATTACCTCTGAACTGTATGTAATTGTTTGGGTAGTGTTGTGACGTATGGTCTTTAGACTGAATGTTATCATACCTTCGGGGTTGCTATATTGCCCCCTTTTTGGGGCAATCAAACCATAGATTATATTGACTGAGTGGGCAGGCCGTGGCCATATGTCCCTGCTTGTTGCATCGGAAGCATTTGGCGTGTGGTCCTGCCTGCCACTCTGGTCTCTGATGTCCTTCTGGTCTCCTCTGAATCAAGTTCGCTCTGACTTCTCTCTGTTCATCTGGATTTTTCTTCTCTACATCTAACTGTAAAGGAAATGATTTTATTTCTTCTAAAGTCATTTCTTTATTGTCAGTTTGTCTTCTGATTAGGTAAGCAGAGCGAAGTTCAGAATTTTCATATGAGACAGCTTGATAAAACACTGACCTTTTTTCCTCCTCAGATAATGGCACACTTGTATCGCAGGCTTCATATTCTCTGATTATATTATCAAACCTATCAAATTCGTTTACTTTTTCCCTCTTATTCATCTTTAGGCGATACAATTGAGCCCTTACTGAGGAAGCTGTTACGTTCGCTTCTACTCTTCCCAATTTTCTGATTTTACTTAAAAATTTCTCTAGGGTCTTTTACATTCAAAATTTCTTATGGTAGTATTCATCCAAATGATTTATTATGATATCCCTAACTAGTGACTTCCTCTTTTCTACTTCTGATTCGTTTAGGTTTACTGTTGCTCTTACTTTTTCGTCAATTATATCCAATAAATCATTTGATCTTAACTCTGAATGAAGATAATCTAACCACACATTTAGAACTACTTCTGGTGTCAATTTATAATCTCTCTTAATGTTTAGTTTCGAACTATTTTTCCTTGATTCTAACTTTTGAGTCAAGTTTCGAAATGTTTCATTAAATTCAGCTATTGAAATGTTTTGATGTGTTTGCATGTTATTTTTATCTGTTTCTGAATTTGCATTATCGTCTGAATTTAAGGCGGTGGAATTAAGGATGGGTTGTGGTACCTCGAGTCTTCTGATTTTTGTTGTTTCTACCTCGAGCATCTTCTCCATCGGCTTCTGCTGACCTTCCATCAGAGTCTTCATCTGATTCATCATTTCTCTCTACTCTGCGTGTTTCTCCTTCATGACTCTGAATCACATGTCAAGGTCTCCTTTCGCTCTTTCTGATGGTAGTATTAGCAAAATTGTGGTAGACCGGGCGGCGTATGTGGAGATTGTGATGTTCTATTCTCGTCTGATTATATATAAATAATTATTCTTATAAATATTTGTTTTTTTTAATATCGTCTTATAAAATTCATCTGCATTAATCTGATTACAATGAAAAAATTGACAGATCTGTATTCTGAATCTCTTTAAGTAATTATTTACATTCTGAATTTAATAAGCATATATATTTATTTGATAAAAAGTTTTATAAGCTTATATTTTCTTTTAATATTGTAAATATTATTACACTGTGTAAATGACTTTATTTTGATTTAGAGAAAGAAACAAATTTTATTAAAAAATTTATAATTTGTATATATATATATATATATATATACTAGGGGCCTCGCCCCCTGCTCGCTCCGCTCGCCAACCCCCATTTTCAGAGAGAAATTTTATAATAATGAAGTATGAAACTATCAAATTTTGACAATATGAAATTTTGATGGGTAAAATATCGGACTTAAGACGAATCAAAGGTAAAGGATATACTATTTATGTTCTTTATAATTGCTTCAGAGCAACGAAATATCGTTATATTAATTGAATAAATAGTGTAGAAAATTGATCATATTAGGAGGTGATTTTCGGCAAATTCTTCCAGTTATGAAATGTGGTCACAAAAATAGTATAATTGAAGAAACAATTAAATTTTCTGCGTTATGGTCTCTTTTTAAAGTTTTAAAATTAAATCAAAATATTCGGTCGGAAAATAAAGAATTTGCTTCACTATTGTTAGAATTGGGTGAAAGAAAAATTAATCCATTTATTATTCCAAATAAATAGAAAATGAATAATATTTGTAAAGAAATTTATAGTAAAATTAATATTAAAACTTCAATAGATCGTGTAATCTTAACCGCTCATAATAAAGATACTAAAATTATTAATAATAAAGTTTTAGAATTATTGAATAAAAAAGTACATACGTATTATAGTTTAGATTATGCAACTCATAAAGGAGTTGATCAAACAGACGAAAATATTCATTTATATTATACAATTGAAATGCTTAACAATATTAGAGAAGGTCTTCCACCTCATGAATTAAAATTGAAAGTAAATGCTATTGTTATGTTAATTAGAAATATAAGTATTGTACAAGGAATGTGTAATGTACACGTCTATGAATAACTGGATTATATGCTCATAATGTTAAGGCAGAAATAATTACAGGCGAAAGAATTGGTGAAGAGGTTTTTATTCCACGAATAACATTAAATACTGCAGATTCATCTTCATTTCCTTTTGTTCTTTACCGTAAACAATTTCCAATTGTATTAGCTTTTGCCATGACAATAAATAAATCTCAAAGACAGAGTTTCGATTCTATTGGAATTTTTATTAGACGACCACTATTTTCACATGGTCAGTTATATGTTCCTTTATCCCGATGTAAAAATCCTAACAATATATTTATTAAAAATTGTTCAGAAATTTCTTTAATAATAGATAACATTGTATGGAAAGAAATTTTTGAAATTTAATCTATAATTTACACTATAAGATTTGATGAGTGAAAATTTATGTCGTATTTGTACATGATCTCAATTTCTTCTAAGCTCAAGGAATTTATAACAATAATCATTTTAATTAAAATACTACCCTTTGTGAAAATATAAGACATGTTGTATCTTCTCATAAGTTTAATATCATAAATAATCTGAATATTGTTGTACATTTAATAAATAAATATTTCATAATTATTTAATATATTAATGTGAAATATTTGTTTATTAAATGTAATAAAGATGTGAATTCATTTTCATTATATTTTAAACTTTGCACAATTTTTATTTTAGAGAAATTACAATAATAAGTAATGAAAATTAATTCACATTAATTCTTACATGGTGGAGGAAGGAAGGGCTAGGTTGGAGTCAAGGAGGATTACGGAGGGAAGACTCCCATGCTTTTTAGGGCTACTGGCGATGAATTCCATGGTTTTGTTTAGGCTCATTATATAAAAAATTATTGTGTAATTCTATATGATTTCGGCATGTCCCAAAATCATATATATAATTATTATTATTTCTTATATATAAAATCTAAGCTCAATAAAATAAAAAATTCAACGCGCCTATAACAGTACCTCAGTGGTGGCGTGGAAAGCTGTTCCAAATGTGCGAAATTTGGTAATAGTTGAAAACATAATTGTCTATGTTGGTTCTAATAATAATTAGTATATTTTTGAGTTTTTATAAATGTTCGAATTCAAAGATTTAGTGACAGTTTTCTCTTTGATGGTTTTTCGATTATCATAGAAAACAATAGTCCGGTAGTAGTCCAGAGGTGGAGGGGACGGTGGAGGGGCAGTAAATAGGTAAGTGGTGGGGACGGCGGAGGGGGCGGTGGAGGGCGGTGGAGGGGACGGTGGAGGGTGGTGGAGGAGACGGTGGAGGGCGATGGACGGGACGGTGGAGGGACTGTGTTCAGGTATAGTAGTAACGCCTATATAATATAGGGAGATATATATTCTCTTATATATATGATTTATAATAAATTACTTTGTTCGTCACCGGGCTGAGTTTGTTTCTCTGGCGTCTTGTGTTCTTCTGACATTCTGAAGTCTCTTCCTTTCTCTCTCTTTCTCTCTGCTCCTCCCTGTACTAGACTGCACAGCAAGTCTGGTAAGTTCGAAGCTAGTCGTTACTCCCGTGTGTATCGTTTCCGCGCTCGTGCTCCCTCCGATCGTGACGTCACGCACAGCAATGATGCCAATAGTATCAGAGAGTTGGCCGTGCACTTATACAGTCCGGATAATTTACAAGGTTGTGACGACTTTATATGAAGGAAAGAATTCTCTGCACGGCAGTATCATTTACGCCTCATGTCGTCATTTCAGTGTATATATCGCGTCTGAATTTAATTCTGAGAACTGTGTATGTGTGTGTGTGTGTGCGCGCCCGTCTGAGAAAGAATTCTTATATGGAGGAAATGGCGTGTGGAGCTATTTCCGCGTTTCGCGCGTTTCGTCTGTGCGTGTGTGTGTGCTTCTGTGTGTGTGTGCGCGCTCAACGGAGAGGAAATATTCTTGTGAAACAAAATGACGTCTGAATCCTTCCTTCCCGCGTCGTCCACGTGTGCACGTCCGTGCGTGCACGCCGCGCGCGCACCAGTAATTTTACTCACTCCCTCCGAATCTCTGAATTCAACTCTTAATCTGAATACACGCGCCACGTATTTACGATTGGCGCCCGTACCACACTTACATCGCACTTCGCGTCGATCTATTTTTACTTTCCCGTTTCGAAGAATTTACTTCTGATACTTACTTCTGAATTTACTCTGAATTTGATTCTTTATTTTTTCCTTTATCGCAAAATTAAAGACACCTTTCGCGTATTTCTAATTAGCTCTTGGCTATTCTAAAAACTTGCGTCTGAAGAAAACTCTTGCCATGCAGTCAACAACTCAACATGGCCGCGTATTTAGGTTAGCCTCGCATAAAACTCAGGTACTCACCGATCTTCTTCTGAGTGTTCAAAGCTCACGGCGTGGCTGGGCCGATAACCTTTTGGTGCGGGTAATAATTGAGGAGGCCAAGAATTTATATAAAACAATAACTCCTTTATTGAGAGACTCTGGAAGGGTGGTATATGACATGAGGTGTTGGTGGAGCGTCTGTACTTGTCGGCGTTCGGCACGAGAGAGAGTCGCGCCGCCGTTGGCGCGAGCACAGAGCAGGTGTAGTCATGTAGAGGGGAGACCGCAGCACGTCCACTGCGCTCCTCTGCTGTAGGCTGGCGCCATCTCGGTGCTCTGCAGAGCGGCGCACATGATGCGTCGCTGTAGAGCGTTGCGTGGACTCAAAGCCCACGTACTTCTTACAAAAACATTAAATAATCTATATGGATCCGGAATCAATACGACAAGAATTCCTGCAATCAGTTCATATTGTATGTGAGCAGATGTTAATAAACAATGAAAATTTTAGCATAGAGAAGGACATATCGACTATTTGTGAAATAACTTGTTTTTGTAACATAAAACCATGACGTTTTCCAGTGAAACAAATTTGTGGACTTTTATGTCAATAAAAAATACAGATCATTTTGCATATTTAGATAAAAGTGTTGTTTAATATAGAGCATAAATGGCTAAAATAAAATAAGTGGATAAATAAGTGAATTTTTTAAAAAATGTATTTCAAAATGAGGGTTCATTATTTTGAGAAAACAACGAGCAAACATATTAGCAAACTGTTTAGACTGTATCTTATTTTCATAGATAACTTTGTTTGTGGTTTAAGTTAGTTGTTTTGATATGAGTTGAACATGTGATGGTGTGAATCAATCATTATTATCCATTGAGGCCACCAAAAGATTATGTTCATGTCTGTAAAAAACACGCAACCTCCTGCAGTAAAAACAAAAAGAAATACTGCTGCAGACATTTCTCTAGCAGAGCCTCGTTCTACTTTAGGTGTTTTAATTATCGATGCTTTACTGGCCCTATGATTTCTAAAGGTAAACTAGCATTATTAAAACCCGGAAATAGTAAGATCCCTGGTTAAAATGCCCGTTAAGGTTAGGAATGAATCGGAACGGTTTTTTTCCGATCCTTTCAGATCCATTAAGGACACATCCGAACCTATGTGGAATGGAATATCCGGAAAATGGTGAACCTTTCCGAACCTTGTTAAAAATTGATTTTTACTTTCAGTGCTATGAATCGCCGAATTAGGAAAGTCTTTTGTCTACAATAATTTTTTAAACGATTTATTTCTCTATTTAAAAAATTGTAAACTTATCCGATCCATCCAGTTCCTTTCTTAATATTTAAGATGAAAATAATTTCAATATACTCTTTAGAATAACGAAGAAATGAAATACGTTGATTAGAGCAAGAATAAACAATTTATAGATTTTCTGAACCTTTCTGGTTGCATGCGAACCTTAAAAAATTAACCTATAATGTAATCCTTAACGATTTTTTATGAAATTTTATCTATTATTATAAAGATAGAAGAGTTGCTGATAGAAAAAGCAAGTATAGCATAATATTAGTTTGTTAGATTTTTCTTAAAACTTTATGAACCATTACGAAAGTTTCTGAATTGCCATGAACTTTTACGAACTATACCGAAATCGATCGAATAACAATAAACCTTTATGAACCATTACGAAAGTTTCTGGATTGTTATGAACCTATACAAACTATATCGAAATCGATCGAATATCAATAAAGTTTTCCCCTTTGTCATAATATATAATTAATTCTAATAAGATTATCGTTTATATATAAAGTGATAATAACACATGAAGTATTTTTTTATTTAAAACTTTATTATTGAACTTCCAAATTATTTGACATAACACCAACATACTTTACGATTCTTAATAAATATTGGAATAAATATTAATAATCTTGGGCATTTGTTCCGAAAGATTCCACGGTTACTAATGGCCAGAAACGTGATGGTTCACCAAAGTCCTGAATTGATCGTAATGATTCATTATACTTCAACAAGGTTCGGAACCTACTAATAGCCAGGAACATGGTGGTTCACCAAAGTCCTGAATTGATTGTAATCATTAATTATACTTCAACAAGGTTCGGAACGAACCAACTAATCCTGAATAAATATACCAAATTATTTCGAAACAAATCTTCATAGATCGGAAAGGTTCTAAAGAGATCATCAAAATTCATTACAGTTTGCCTCCATATCATAGTATCGAAATTATAACTCTGATGCCAACACCCATTTTAGAGTAATGACTAAGGCGCTGGACTAGTAAGCTGAGGACTCAGGTTCGAATCCCGATGACATCGAAAATTTTTTAATTACGTTATTTACGATTTCAGGCTTTCTATAATTTAACCCTTAGAGGGCCGGGATTTCAAAAATTTTAAAAGCTCATAATTTGTACTGAAAAGTGATCTGAGGTCCCCACGTTAGAACCAAACCAAGGTCGGATGTTGGCGAGTCAGACCATGACGCCTCAAGGCGTCATCCCGACCCTCTAAGGGTTAATATTCTTATAAATTATGTCACAAATTAAAAATTATTAATTTCAATCACAATATATCAATTATTAATAAACATTTAAATAAACATTAAATTGGGCATGACGTTAATATTTCCATAATTATGCGCGAAAATCAGGATAATTTTTTTTTTCTGCATCCCTAATATTATTTATTAACAACTATTATTTATTAATAAATAATTATTTATGATTTATTGTTTATTATTTATTAATAAGTAATCGTTATTAATATAAATATAAATTTAATTTAAACAAATAACGATTTATTTTTTGTAAGATATTAATTAACAGCACTAAATAAATGTTTATGTATGTTTCCCTACACGGAGCTTCATTCATGACAGTTCCGAACGATTCCACGGTTAATAATAGCCAGAAACATGATGGTTCGTTAAAGTCCTGAATTGATCATAATAATTCATTATACTTCAACCAGGTTCGGAACGAATAAATATACCAAATTATTGCATAACAAATCTTAATAGATCAAAAAGGTTCTAAAGAGATCATCAACATTCTTAACAGTTTACCTGCATGACAGTTCGGAAGAGTTCGGAAGAAATTGGGTTCAAAAACCGGAAAGGATCGGAAAGGTTCCTTAGATCCGGACATTTCCGAACCTTGATCATATTTACCAGGGATGTATGATTTTCTCAGATTTTATTTAGAAGTACATCTTGCTCAAGTATTTTATATCAAAACGTTATATCCATACAAGAATTTCAAGAAAGCTTTTATTCTTAACGCTTCTTAGTTCATAAACTTGTTGTGATTTTAATGTACACGACCATGTGTGAGTTATTAATTTAAGTAGTTTCAATCAATAATAATTTCAAGAAGTTATATCTACTATAAAAGAATATCGAGAAAGATTTTTTCTCACAATGATTCTTAGTTTATAAACTTTAGTTTTTGTTAGATATAAAATTTACATTTAGAGATAGAGACTATACGTATAGTCTATTCACTTACAATTAGAGTAGATAGTACTGTGCCACCTAGCTCTCCCTTTACCATGTACGTTTGCACTCTGTTACAACAAAGTCATCACGTCTGACGCTGAGCTTGATCCGTACTAGCGTATCTTTATTTTCCTCTTCCATCAGGTTATGGGCCTTTTACGTGTATTCAGAAAATTAGAGGAAACCGATAAAATAATCAAGCTCCGTATGTATTTTTTTCGTGTCCAAGTCAAAAGTGACTAAAAATTTATAAGGTAGAGAACCTCACCGAAACATAATCTCTAAAGAACACGTGGTGATTAATTAAACACGAATATATAGAAAAATGGCAAGCTCAAATAGTAATTTGCCTCCGACAGAAAAACTAAAAGGTGCTGTAGATTATAATGATTGGGCTTTCGCCATGAAGTGTTACCTCGAGCATGAGTATCTCTGGCAATGCATAGTGCATGTCCCAGATGCAGTACTTAGTGAGCGTAGTATGCTCAAAGCAAAATCAAAGTTGATACTTGCAAGAGACAAGTCAAATTACTCTCATATTTGTAATGCAAATACTGCAAAAGAAGTATGGGACAAACTAAAAGCAGCTTTTGAAGACACAGGACTTACAAGAAAGGTAGGCCTGCTGAGAACATTAGTAACTACTAGGCTAGAAAATTGCCCTCGTACTGAAGATTATGTAAATAAGATAAGCACAACTGCACAGAAGCTCGAAGCTCTTGGCTTCCCAGTTGGAGAGGAGTGGATAGGTACACTCCTGCTCGCTGGTCTGCCAGAACAGTTTAAGACTATGATTATGGGACTCGAAAGCTCTGGCATAAAAATAAAAGGTGAGACTATAAAGACAAAGTTACTTCAAGATGTTCAGTTAGAGAACTATAAAAGTTCCGATGAATCAGCATTATTTACTAAAAGACAGTATAAAAATTATAACAATAAAAGTAGTAATAATAACAATAATAAACCAAGAAGTCTCAATTGCAATATATATGATCATATCTCAAAGCATTGTCGTCTACCAAAGGAAAACACAGAACACAGCAATGTTTGTAAAACAGATGAATTTGAAGAAACTATTGCTTGGTTAGCAAACTGTTCAACTCTCAACGATAAAGATAACCATTGGTATATTGACTCCGGTGCAACTCAGCACATGTCACCGAACAAGAATTTGTTTACAAATTACAGAACAATAGATGAAAAATGGGTTGAAACAGCTGATGGAAGAAAATTAAAGGCAATAGGACAAGGTGATATTTATATTAAAGTAAATATAAATAATAGTGCAAAAGATATTTTTATGAGAGATGCTTTATACGTGCCAGGCTTAAAGGCTAATTTAGTTTCCGTTCATGTTCTAACTAACCTAGGCTTTTCACTTAGTTTTCATCTCAATAAATGTGAAATAAAGCACGGATCTAACCCAATAGCCACTTCAGAGAAATGTGGTTCGTTGTACAAAATAAAAACCAGCAGTCCGGATAACTGCATGATTACAACTCACAAAACTTCGTCGAATCAAGATGCTGAAATTTGGCATAAAAGATTTGCCCATTTAAATAGAAAAGACATGATGAGATTAAATCAACTAGCTGAAGGATCCATATTACTAGTTGCAGTCAAGAACCTTGTGTCGAATGTATGAAAGCAGAAAGCATTCATCGAGCTGAACGGCTCCTTGATCTAGTACATACTGATGTATGTGGGCCAATGGAAATACCATCGATTGGAGGCGCTAGATATTTCCTAACTTTCACCGATGATGCTATTCGCTACACAACAGTATATTTTCTTAAAGAAAAATCAGAAGTTAAAGAGTATTTTAAACTATACCAGAAACTAGTGGAGAACCAATTGAATTCTAAATTAAAATTCTAAGATGTGACGATGGAAAAGAGTACATGAATAATGATTTACAAGATTTTTTAAAACAGGCCGGTATTATTTGTCAATCATCCTGTCCGTATACGCCAGAACAAAATGGCATAGCAGAAAGAAAAAATAGAACCATAGTAGAGAAAGCCAGATCGATTCTGCATGATGCAAATCTACAAAAACGTTTTTGAGCCGAAGCTGTAAATACAGTAAATTATATAATAAATAGATCGCCAACAACTTCATTAAAAAATTCCACACCTCTAGAAAAATGGACTGGAAGTAAACCAATTTTAAGTGATCTCCGAATCTTTGGATGTACAGCAATGGTACAAGTACCAAAAGAAGAAAGACTAAAATGGGATGAAAAATCAGTAAAAATGTTATTTGTTGGCTACGCAGAGAATGAAAAAGGATACAGATTGTATAATCCAGAAAGTAAAAAGATTGTAATTAGTAGAAATGTAGTATTTTTAGAAAACAAAAGATTTTATCCTAAAACAGAAGAGCAGTCAACGACTCAATTTGTTCCATGGATAGATAGTATTGAAGATGAAGTTCAAGTAACTAGTCACTCCGAAAAAAATGAGAATAGTGATAAACAAGAAGAAGACTCTCAGATCAACCATCAAGAATCAAGCGATATGTCAGTCGAAGAAACAATAGTTACACAAACTGTAACTAAGGAAGTACCTCAAAGACCAAAAAGAGATAAAAAATTACCTACTAAATACAATGACTGTGATGATGCTGTTGAAAAACACAGATGAAGTAAGCAAATGTGATGATTTAGCTTTATATTTCAATGAAAATGTTCATGAAAACGAACCTAAAAGTTGGGAAGAAGCTCTGTCTTGTAACCAAAAGGAAAATTGGAAATCTGCCATGCAAGCATAAATAAATGCTTTAAATGAAAATGAAACATGGACCTTCGTAGATCTTCCAAATGATAAGAAAGCAATTGATCTCAAATGGGTTTTCAAGATCAAGAAAAAGAAGATGCTTCAGTAGATAAATTTAAGGCCATGCTAGTAGCAAGAGGCTTTATGCAGCAGTACGGTACTGATTATGGTGAAACATACTCCCCAGTAGTAAGGTATAATACTTTAAGATTTTTAATCGGTCTAGCAGTTAAGAATCAATGGTAAGTATCAATTTCATGCAGATGTAGAAACTGCATTCCTAAATGGAGATTTGTTTGAAGAAATTTATGCGACACAGCCTAAGCCATTTATAAGTAAAGATTATCCGAATAAAGTATTACGTCTAAATAAAGCATTATATGGACTAAAACAGGGATAAAAAAAACTGGAATGAGAAGTTGACAAAGCTCCTTCTAAATCTAAATTTTAGACAATCTACTGTTGATACATGTGTATTTATTTATGAGGATAAAAGGATCTCATTGATATTAGCTATTTACGTAGATGATCTTATCATCATTACAGAATCAGAAGAATTGAAAAATCGTCTAATAGAAGCTTTAAACCGAAATGTAAAAATCAAAGACTTAGGTGAATTGAATTTTTTCCTTAGCATTGAGGTTAAAGTTGAAAAGGAGAAAAATGTAATTTCTATGAGTTAAGACAGTTATATTACTCAAGTATTAAGAAAATTCAGAATGTCGGATTGTAATGCTGTATCAACACCTCTAGATGCAAATCAAACATTAAGCAGTACTACCACAGAAGTATTAAGTTCGGAAACAAAACAATTCCAATACCATATATTAGCTTACAAATCTAGGCCCAACAATGCAAAATATATCTTAAAGTTGGAGAGATAACTTTTATTGTGGTTTAAGTTAGTTATTTTGATATGAGTTGAACATGTGATGGTGTGAATCAATCATTATTATCCATTGAGGCCACCAAAAGATTATGTTCAATCTGTAAAAACACGCAACCTCATGTAGTAAAAACAAAAACAAATACTGCTGCAGATATTTCCCTAGCAGAGCCTGGTTCTACCTTACGTGTTTTAATTATCGATGCTTTACGGGCCCTATGATTTCCAAAGGTAAACTAGCATTATTAAAACCCGGAAATATTAAGATATAAGATTTTCTCAGATTTATTTAGAAGTGCATCATACACAAGTATTTTATATCAAAAAGTTATATCCATACAAGAATGTCAAGAAAGCTTTTATTCTTAGTGATTCTTAGTTCATAAACTTGTTGTCATTTCGATTTGCAAGACTATGTGTGATCTATTAATTTAAGTAGTTTCAATCAATAATAATTTCAAGAAGTTATATCTACTATAAAAGACTATCGAGAAAAATTTTTTCTCAGAATGATTCTTAGTTTATAAACTTTTGTTTTTAATTTTATAAGATGTGAAGCAAGTGATAATTTCAACAATTCCAAGTATTGAGAATATCTCTAGCTCTCTCTCCCCCACTCCCTCAATCCACCCCCCCTCCCTCGCCCTCTCTATAAACATCCGTCAAACTGAGTACCAAAAACTTTAATGAGAGCTTAAATATTTTTTTTAAACAATCAACACGTTTTTTTAAAGACAATTTTTTAAGTACATTCTTACAACACAATTTGTCTAGTCCTTTTAATTCTTCTAGTCTCATCTATTCAATAAGCACTCTTTACAAATGGTAATAATTTTTTTCATAAGTGTACAAATAATAATATTGTTAATATAAAACGTTCTACGAAAGTATAAAATAAGGTAAGTATATACGTTTTTTCTGTATAATGTCCATCTATAAAATAATAATATTTATGATTTTGTAAAACAAATCAAATAAATACCAGTGAAAGTCTTTTACTTCTTTGTGTCATCGTATACTGATCAAATTATACGTAAGTAAGTACATTCAAATTGTTCACTGAAAATCAGACAAACGAAAGTTGTGAAATCAATTATCGATAGTCAAGTAATGCAAACAACTCTTGGAAACTACTGTATGACTGTTCTCAGAAATGTATTAAAATTTGTTCATTTTTCTATACAAAATAAACATAAGAAGGTACTGAAATCAATTTATTGTAGACAAGTACCCATAAGTTAACTTGACTGACATAATACAACTTTTCGTACCTACACAAACATATTCAGCCAGCGGGCATAAAGTACTACTTAACGCCCGAGAGGCCTAATAGCTCCCGTACTCCTACAAAACTTTATAGAACTTACGCACTTTACGTCCGTGTGGGCAAAAATTCTTTCAATTATATAGTATTACGTAAGTACATTCAAATTGTTCTTTGTAAATCAAACAAACGAAAGTTGTGAAATCAATTACCGATAGTCAAGTAATGCAAACAACTCTCCGAAAGAACTATATGACTGTTCTCAGAAATGTATTTAAATTTGTTCATTCTTCGATACAAATTAAACACAAGAAAGTACTGAAATCAATTTATTGTAGTCAAGTATCCATAAGTCAACTTGATCGACATAATAGAACTTTTAGTACCTTGCGTGTAAAATTACATTTTACGCCCACGTTGTAACTTCAAAAATATTCAGCCAGCGGGCATAAAGTACTACTTAACGCCTAGCAGAAGTAATAGCTCACATAATACTTCTACAAAATTGTATAGAACCTACGAAATTTACGCCCGTGTTTTATTTCTAAAATTTATAAGAATTTTTTCTGATATTTACGAAAAGACAAACCATATATAAAAAAATTACATAGTTACCACCACATCACCATTTTTAGGCACGGCCGCTGCTCGGGAGAGCCTTATAATTTCACCAGAGCGAAAATTGTCTGACTTCAAAAACTAATAATTTGATACAAGAAAAGTCTTTCCCAGTCAAAATGAGTGCGTTTTAAGCGTTTTCTGTGATGTATGTATGTCTGTACGCCCGTATCACACGCAAGTTCCTCGATTATTTCAATGAATTTTCAACCGATTCCATCGGGATCGCGGGAAAATACTTCTCTAATTATACCTAAGTCCTGGTTCTCAATTGAGATCGATCGATGAAAAATTAAAAAATGCGAGAACAAAGAAATATTTCAAAATATCGATTTTTAAGCTTAATGACTAGAAAAATTAATTTTAAGCTTGTATCTACAGGTGTATCTGCTAAAACTAATTAAAATACACCTTTTATCTGTTGGACACTTTTTTCTACGAGCAATATTTGCCAAGATAACTGCGGGAAACGGCAAAAAAGGTCAAAAATGGACGATTTTCGGCTATCACTTGACAGAAATTGATTTTACACAAAAATGTTAAATACAAAAGTTGGAGATAATATTTAAACAAAATTTTTTCCTATTTATCACTTTTGTGTAAAATGAACTCCTGATAAGTTACACTTATAAAAACGATTTTAAACGCCAAAATATACATAAAATGGACGATTTTCGGCTATAACTTGACAGGATTTGATTTTACACAAACATGTTAAACGTAAAAGTTGTAGATAATATTTAAACAAAACTTTTTTATATTTAACATTTTCGTGTAAAATCAACTCCTGACGAGTTAGACTTCTAAAAACGATTTTAAACGTCAAAATATACATAAAATGAACGATTATCGGCTAAAACTTGACAGGATTTGATTTTACACAAACATGTTCAATACAAAAGTTCTAGATAATATTTAAATAAAACTTTTTCTCATTTAATATTTTCATATAAAACGGATTCCTGATCGCTTAGACCTATAAAAACGATTTTTAATGCCTAAATACACCTGAAATAGTCGATTTTCACTTATCATACAATTTGGCTTTCAATAAAACTGTTAAATACAAAGCATATAGATATAGTTTAAACAAAACTTATTCCCAATTAACATTTTTATGTACAATAATTTCTGGATCATCAAACGTATAAACATGATTTTTAATACCCCAATACACGTATAGTGAATTTTCGCTTATTATTTAACAGAATTAGATTTGCACAGAAGTATTCGATACAATAGCTCTAAATAAGATGGAAAAAATCGACATAACATTCCAAAAATAATATAATTACAAAGACATAATAATAAGATACAAAATTACATTTGATTACAATATTCAATGGGATAAACACATTTTACAAAAAGATTTTTAATAACAAATTAAAAAAATTTAATATAAGATTACCCAGCTTAACCTACTAACTATGTTTCCAGGACCTAAGCGATTGAACTAAAAGAATCAAAATTGTGTAATATTATATAAGTACATGTTAAAGGAATATCATATATACAAAAAAAACTGTTGTGTAATGTATGAGCTATAAATGTTGTAATATGGTAAATTTCAATGCATAAAGAAGGCAATGTTCTAGCTGACTCAGTCTTACAGCATGTAGAAAACTGTTAAATAGTCAAGTCTCACTGGGTAGAAGTCTGCGAAATACATAATGATATATTTTAATACAACAGATACCCTGAAGCGAGTTCTTACACCCTCATTAAACTTGGAAATTAAATAGACGAGTTAATATTACCAGGGACA
This sequence comes from Torymus aiolomorphi, assembly GCA_036365515.1. NCBI lineage: Eukaryota > Metazoa > Arthropoda > Insecta > Hymenoptera > Torymidae > Torymus > Torymus aiolomorphi. Next base: position 82,960,865 of record CM070877.1, on the reverse strand, counting down.
ACTACCTACCCTTATCGCATTTAACAACACACACAGCACTTATATAATATTTCCCAGTTCTTATTATCTATCCCCTCACACTTTAAAGCACTAACACTCGAAGATCACTTAGAGCTGTAGAAGTTGCAAAATAGGGCTGGACAGTCTAGGCTGGCACTACTCCATGGATGCCAGTCTGCTGAGAATCATCTAACAGCGATCCACTATGTCAGTAACCACACCACCGTGGAGGAAAGTACTGACAGAGACCGTCAATTGGGTTTCATGTCAGGGACTGTCTCAGCCTAGGGATCAGCAAAGCACATGAACAGCAGATCAGTCCCTATTCTTAGGGATAAGCGAGGAGAGTTCAGCACCTAAAAATCACATATGACTAATAAATAGAAGAATTAAAAAAAACATACCATACAAAAGAAAAGTCTGCAGCAATGGCTGTTGTTCACTCACTGTACCAGCTTCCTGTAACAACTAGAGGGGAAGGACTGGTGGAGACCTTTAACCGCTGTTTCACTGCTGGAAACAGCAACAGCCTGAGAGTAGAGACACAACCAGCAGCTTAACTGTAAAAATAATAGTCACTACTGTAAGATCCAAACAAGGAAAGTTGAGCACCTAAAAACCACATATAATTAATAAATAGATGACTCAGACAACATTTCCACACCCAAGAAACAGTCTGCAACAGTACCCGTCGTTTACACTACTCTCGCTGCCACAGATACCTGCAACAAGTGAAAGTACCATCAGCTCACCCATCAGAGAGGTTAGGAACGAGAAAATGCTTACCAAATCTGCTCTCTCCGCTGACACACTGCCTTCCCATCTCCGACGAATCATCGACAATCGGCGAACACGATGCAAGGGCGAACACGATTCATCAGGGCGGCATACTACAGCAGCCACAGTTATCGCTGGGGACGCCGGGAGCCAGACGATTCGATTGTTGACAACACACACCATAGACACATGTGCGCCACGGCACGCGGCACTACTCAGCAGTAGCAGATATTTACCAGAGCGGCATACTACAGCAGCCACAGTTATCGCTGGGGACGCCGGGAGCCAGATGATTCGATTGTTGACAACACACACCATGGAAAAATGTGCGCCACGGCACGCGGCACTATTCAGCAGTAGCAGAAAGCGCGCGCGATCATATGTATATATATATATAGATATATCTTATACATACAGCGAGCGCTCGCGGTTGCGTGAGTCGCATGTGTTTTTCCGCTGTACTTGGTGTGCGAACGCAGTCTAGCCGAGGCAGTGAGGCACGGTCACATAGGTCCGGAAAGTGTGTACGACCGTTAGCCGAGGTATCTAGCGTAGCCGTTACGACTGCTGCAGTATAAGTATATTCATGCACGCAGGTCGCAGGGCTAAGCCAGATTGCCGTTGCCGAATGCATCAGTATTGAGCATTCTCCTTCTGTTTTTCTCTTTTTCGCGGTATTAGTGTATATATGCATATGTGCGCAAGTATCTTTTGTAATTGAGATTGTATAGGTATATGCAGTTAGGAACACCCATAAATCCATGAGCAGTTAGTCTCCACCTTATGGATAAGATTAAAACAAAATTTTGTTTTCATATTACTTTTCATAAATAAAAATAAAAAACCAATTATTATAATTATAATAGAAATTATGAAAACTATGTTTTTAATTTTAAATATAACTGCAATCATGGTATTTATATTCAATATTCCCATGCGCGCTTTAATCATATCAATTAATACTTAATAAATTTATATACATCATAGGCTATTTAAAAAGTTATCTAAATAAGTTATCTAAATATTTTTATACATGTAGAATTAAAACGCAAACCTTCTACAAAAAAGAAGAAATAAATGTGTAAAAGTAAATGGATAACTATTATTTAAATTCTACTGCAGATGTATTTATGTTTATTTTAAATGATAAAAACGATAAATAAAGTATTACAATTTTTGCAATAATAAAAGTATAAGGTTCTTCTGAGCATTGCAGTCGTGCCTATTATGTAAAAACGAAGTTTTTACATAGGGAGGGGGGGCGACGAGCGAAGCGAGGAGCAGGTGTGTGTGGGGGCGGGGGGGATGGCGTGCCGAAGGCACGCTGGGGGGCGCAGCCCCCCTAGTTCATTATTCTTTCTCAATTTTGGAATTTCTATAATATTAGACATCTTGGAAGGACAATAGAAGTCTATAGAGCTGCTCTAGTAGGGGTGGTTCTCCAATCTCCCATACATACTTGGCGGGCCCGACGATTTGCAGTTACCCAAAATATTTATCCTTGTGTCCGTCTTTTTTAAGCGGTAATAAGATAAAAAATGCATATAAATTTATAGTCTACTTAAAAGTCTCTTATTAGATTTTACTAACCATTTTTCAAGCCACCTACTTTTTATCCTTTTCCCGCGTGTAAATATCATATGAGATCTCATATGAGTATTTCAGATGTCAGATCTCATATCAGATATCATATATGTGATGTCATCTGCAATTTTATACATTATGGGATCTCATGCGATCACATATAAGATCTCATATGATGTTTTCATGCGGGTTTGCACTTTCTATTTAAAAACAGAGTAATACATTCAACACGGATCAGTATTTAATATGTAGAAGCAACCTGTTTATACATTTTATCTGATCCTCAAAACAGATATGAATATTTATATGAAAATGACCATGACTACACCTTAAACTGCAAATCGTCCGGCCCGCCAAGTATGTATGAGAGATTGGAGGACCACCCCTGCTAGAGCAGCTCTATAGACTTCTATTGTTCTCCCAAGATGCCTAATATTATAGAAATTTCAAAATTGAGAAAGAATAATGAAAAATGGTGATGTGGTCGTAACTATGTAATTTTTTTATATAGGTTTTGACTTTTCGTAAATATCAGAAAAAATTCTTATGAATCTTAGAAATAAAACACGGGTGTAAAGTGCATAGGTTCTATAAAGTTTTGTAGGAGTATTATGTGAGCTATTGCGCCTGTTAGACGTTAAGTAGTACTTTATGCCCGCTGGCTGAATATTTTTAAAGTTACAACGTGGGCGTAAAATGTAATTTTACACGCAAAGTACTAAAAGTTCTATTATGTCAGTCAAGTTAACTTATGGGTACTTGACTAGAATATATTGGTTTCAGTACTTTCTTGTGTTTAATTTGTATAGAAAGATGAACAAATTTGAATGCATTTCTGAGAACAGTCATACAGTTCTTTCGGGGATTTGTTTGGATTACTTGACTATCGGTAATTGATTCCACAACTTTCGTTTGTTTGATTTACAATGAACAATTTCAATGTACTTACATAATATTATATAATTTTTGCCCACACGGACGTAAAGTGCGTAGGTTCTATAAAGTTTTGTAGGAGTACGGGAGCTATTACGCCTCTTAGGCGTTAAGTAGTACTTTATGCCCGCTGGCTGAATATGTTTGAGTAGGTACGGAAAGTTGTATTATGTCAGTCAAGTTAACTTATGGGTACTTGTCTACAATAAATTGATTTCAGTACCTTCTTGTGTTTAATTTGTATAGAAAAATGAACAAATTTGAATACATTTCTGAGAACAGTCATACAGTAGTTTCCGATAGTTTTTTGCATTACTTGACTATCGATAATTGATTTCACAACTTTCGTTTTTCTGATTTGCAGTGAACAATTTGAATGTACTTACTTACGTATAATTTGTTCAGCATACAATGACTCAAAGAAGTAAAAGACTTTCACTGGTATTTATTTGATTTCTTTTACAATATCATCAATATTATTATTTTATAGGTAGATATTATACAGAAAAAACGTCTATACTTGCCTTATTTTATACTTTCGTAGAAAGTTTTATATTAACAATATTGTTATTTGTACAGTCATGAAAAAAATTATTACCATTTGTAAAGAGTGCTTATTGAATAGATAAGACTAGAAGCATTAAAAGGACTAAACAAATTGTGTTGTAAGAACGTACTTAAAAAATTGTCTTTTAAAAAACGTGTTGATTGTTTAAAAAAAATATTTAAGCTCTCATTAAAGTTTTTGGTACTCAGTTTGACGGATGTTGATAGAGAGGGCGAGGGAGGAGGGTGGAATGAGGGAGAAGGGGAGAGAGAGCTAGAGAGATTCTCAATACTTGGAATTGTTGAAATTATCACTTGCTTCACATCTTATAAAATTAAAAACAAAAGTTTATAAACTGAGAATCATTCTGAGAAAAAATTTTTCTCGATATTCTTTTATAGTAGATATAACTTCTTGAAATTATTATTGATTGAAACTACTTAAATTAATAGCTCACACATAGTCTTGCAAATTGAAATGACAACAAGTTTATGAACTAAGAATCACTAAGAATAAAAGCTTTCTTGACATTCTTGTATGGATATAACTTTTTGATTTAAAATACTTGTGTATGATGCACTTCTAAATAAATCTGAGAAAATCTTATATCTTACTATTTCCGGGTTTTAATAATGCTAGCTTACCTTTGGAAATCATAGGACCAGTAAAGCATCGATAATTAAAACACCTAAAGTAGAGCAAGGCTCTGTTAGAAAAATATCTGCAGCAGTATTTGTTTTTGTTTTTACTACATGAGGTTGCGTGTTTTTACAGACTTGAACATAGTCTTTTGGTTGCCTCAATGGATAATAATGATTGATTCACACCATCACATGTTCAACTCATATTAAAATAACTAACTTAAACCGCAATAAAAGTTATCTCTCCAACTTTAAGATATATTTTGCATTGTTGGGCCTAGATTTGTAAGCTAATATATATATATGCGTGATTATTCATTACTTGTAATATCTTAATACTGAAATGAATCAGCCCCGGTTCAAATGCGCTTTTATATATCCGTAGTTAATTTTAAGCATCGCTTGTGTCTGTCTCGGTTAAACCATATGTATACGTAGTTTGTAAGTTTTTGTCTCTTTTCAAAATTTATGTATTCATAGTTTGTAAGTTTGATCGAATAAACAAAAAATTACACAAATCATGTTTTCATTTACAGATCTTTCATTTTCCCACTCCTGAAAAAAACAGTTGTATTCATTTTTCCTCCCGCGAGAGAGTATTAAAAACGTTTTCTTTTGTTTCGAAATACTTACTCATGAAAAAATTTTATCATCATCATATACACATTTTCTTCACGCGTAACTTAAACTCTGCGCCACTTAAAAACCGTTGAACAAAGAACGCATTCACATGAAAAATTTATCAATGTATACGCTTTGACTCGTAATCAGTTACACATTTCCTTTCTCACACATATCGAGAGCACACTCTTGAAACTGTCTGTTAAATCCGTTTAATAATTGACGCAGTCATGGCGAGGGTGAAGTGTGCTTAGAACCACTTAACGCTGTTATCAGGTACAATCATAACCATAAATAGTTACATGCCACAGCACGCATTTCCTTCTCACGAAAATCTTTGTCCAGAATGCATGATTGAAAGCGCTAAAGAATGGAGACATTCATAACGACAATTATTGGAAACGTTTTCCAATGTTATCGGATACAACCATAAACCTAATATTTTTCTCGCCACCTATCTCCACCGTTGGGTACCTTGCGTCATACACGTGCTCTCATTGACTGTGCTGCCGTCCCCCGCTGTCGACGCCCCCATTATTCAAATAATTTGAATCATTATAAAAAGTACTTGTATAGTATTACTGTAGTATATTATAGAAATACTTATATAATATTAATAAAGTAGTGATTCAAGTTTAGAATGAATTCTTGATCCAGGTACCGGTAACTCTGATGTCAGTCAGTTATAATATCTATTCAGAAAATTCAAAGTAAGTAAGGTTTGATCACATTGCTAAATATATTGTATGAAGTACTTGACAAATCAAATTAGTTTTTTAACGTACATTTACAGTTAATATAAAATTTTAGAGCCAGATAAGTGACAAGAAGTCTTCAAATGACACTCAATCACAGAATGGCTTACCGTTGCATGATTTAACATTTTTATAATTTTTATCAATTTTCGATGTGCTGTAGAATTTTTTCCTTAGCTCTAGCCATAAACTTTTTTTTTTTTAAATTAAAGTATTTTGTCCAAAGAATTGAAAAAAACTTTGGTGGAGAAATTTGATGCTGGCGTAGCCCTTACTTTTGGTTGATGAAGGTATATCAAAAACCAATCAATCGGAGACTTTAAAAAGGGTCATACAAAAAATACTGGTGTATTCTACAAATAAAATGCAAACCTTTTCCCAATCAATATTCTATATAAAAAGTTTCAAGATTTTGAGTACAAAAATGAATAAACTTAGATTTTAAACAAAAATTGCAAAAAATTTGAATTTTCAATGTTGTAAAACTTTTGCTTTCTCCTAGAGGAAGCTTTGTAATAGTAAAAATTTTCAACTTCGTTAAAACTCTCTATAAACATCATTAGAGGTGTTAGAAGTTTGTTTCACATGATTTTAGAAAATGTCTGTATGGATGTGTGTGTGTGTGTGTGTGTGTGTGTGTGTGTGTGTGTGTGTGTGTGTGTGTATGTGTGTGTGTGTGTGTGTGTGTGTGTGTGTGTGTGTGTGTGTGTGTGTGTGTGTGTGTGTGTGTGTACCGCTTTATCTCCGGATCAACACGGTCGATTTTAACCATCAGGTTCTTATTTTTTTTGTTTTTTTATTCTGAATTCGGGAAGAAAATAATTTTTGATGATTTACTGATTCGTTTTTGTTTTATTTCCAATTTTTGATTTTTTTTAATGATCGGATTTAAATTTTTTAATCCGATGGGTCGCATTCGAAAGAGCATAAAAAAACCTATAATTTCCAAAAAAAAAATTATCTAGCTATCACGGTTCTCTTGTTATTAACAAAAACGTGTTTTTTTAAAAAAGCTAATAACTCCTAAATTAAACGGTCAATTTTTTGGAGAAAATTCACGATAATGCAGAATATAAATTGCTATAATAAAATTTTAATCCATTCTGTTGGTTAGTTTTTGAGAAAAAAATTAAAAAATGTAAAAAATTTGTTCTCTATGTCGCACGTTTTATGGAGTAAACCTGGATTAATCGCTTTGTAATTTCTTATAGAGGTAGATTTTGGATAGATCTCGGCTAAGTTCTTTGGGTTACATGATCGGTCCATAAATTTCTGAGATATTTGAGGTTAAAATTTTTTTAACCTTTTCTTCAAATCGAAATTTCTCGAAAACAGCTCTATGTATCTGAATCGGATGGATGGCATTCGAAAGCGAATTTAAATACCTATATTTTCTAAAAAAAATTATTTTTCTAGCTATCACGATTCTTTTGTTATTAATAAAAACGTAAACATAGAAAAATGAAAAAAATGAGTTTGGTATGTCTAACCATTGCGGGAGTAAAAATTGACTTAATCGCTTCAGAATTCCTCGTAGAAGTGTATTTTGTATATTTTTTGGTCGAGTTATTGGCAAAATGATTGGTCCATAGATTTAAGAGATATTTGAGGTTAAAATATTTTTAACCTTTTTTCAAATCGTAATATCTCGAAAATAGCTCTATGTATTCGAAGGGAATGGGTAGCATTCGAAATAAAATAAAAATGGCTATATATCCTAAAAAAAAATTTCTTTTATAAGGTGTTCTGTTATTATAAAAAATAAACGTAAACATTAAAAAATGAAAAAATAAAAAAAATGAGTTTTGTATGTGCAACGATTGCTGGAATAAAATTGACTTATTCGCTTCACAATTTCTTGTAGAGGTGTATTTTTTAGATTTTTATGTCGATTTCTTGGAGCAAATGATTGGTCCATAAATTTCAGATATATGAAGTTAAAATATTTTTAGTAAAATTAATAAATGAAAAAAATTGAGCTTTGTATGTCTAGCGATTTTGGAAGTAAATTTGACTTAATCGCTTCTTTAAATCATTTATTAGATGCAATTAATAATGTGTCAACTGTAACAGGGTAGGTTTTCCCCTCAGTGCCGCAAATGCCCGACGCGGAATTGCCGATGAACGGCGCAGCAGTTGACAGGCGCGAGCACTGGCTCGTGCCAACCCTCGGCGAAATCTCCTCGCTCTCGCCGGCGCGCCGTCGCTCGCCGTCGGCTGCCTTCGTCGGCATCCGTACCTACCGGCGTTACAACGCGCGACTTCGCTGTCGCGCTGTCTCTCTCGTGCGTGCTTCCTCGACTGCTCAGATGCGCGCGAGTATTGCGTACTCGCGCCCGCGGAGACCGGTGGTATTCTATACCGCCGCGCCACCGACGTGGAAAAGGAAAGGGAATGCGCGCCAAATAATAGGCAGACCCGAAGCTAAAAGAAGACTGTAACTTTATTGCCCCGAGGGCTTAATCAGTTGAATACACGCGGCGCGTATCCTTTATACGCGCTGATACGGGTGGTGCGCCCGCGCACGCTATGTACGTGTGCGCGCAATCGCACACACGTACCCGGTTAAGCGGCTCGCACCGACGTCGGTCGATGGCCGCGCGCGATCGATACACACGCGCGCGTCGGTGAGGCTCGCTCGCGCGGGGAGGGTCGCTCTCCGGATGCCCGTCGTTTGCGGGAAGAGCACGCTGGCGCCTGGCCAGGGCTTACCTCGCGAAGTCCCGGCTGATGCAGGGAGTCAATCCGAGCGGTGCGGGACGCTCCGCGCGTCGTAGCTCTCTCTCTCTTGCTCCTACGCGGGCAGTCCGGCTATCGCAGAGGATCGGCCGGCGTCTCTCTCTCTCCCTCTGCTTCTCGGCTACGCTGCTGCGCCGCTCTCTCGCTCGCGCTCCCTCTCTCAACTGCACTTCCCTGCACTCGCGTGCACTATCTCGCACTTCTCACTCTCTGTCTCAGAGCAGGCTATTGCTCGCGGCACTGGCCGAAACGATACTGCCTGCCTGTTCCTTCGTCGGCACGCGCGATCATCTCTCCGGCTTTGCCCTTCGCGCAAGGTTAAGAGATGTTAACCTCTTACGTATTTGCGCGTGCCGTCGCGGTGTGCTGAGACTCGTCTCGAGTCTCATCAGCGCACCCCGATACACACACACATGCACGCACGCAGACGAGCCGTCCGTTACACCCCCCATCCAGACGCGGACTATCCCTCGGAGAGTCTGCTCTGCTCTCTCGCGATCAGCATCTTCAACAGCGGCACGAGGCTTCCTGAACAGGGGTAAGGTGTGTGCGCGAAATAATAAGGAAGATAGGTTAAAAGACTGACGCTCTCGCACGCCGCTGCGTGCGAGTCGACCGCGGTGAGGCATCTCGATGCGACCTCGGCTCCTGTCGCTTCGCGGAACCTTTCGGTCGGCCCCGGGGTTTTCCCGTCCCGGAGTTCACCTTCGCTGTCCCGCGCGTTTTACCGGGAACCGCGCGAACCACGACACGAACCGTTTTACGCGGACGTCCCCGAGGACGTTTTTCGACGGGACGCGCATCGCTCGGCGGCGCTCCGCCGGCCTCCGGTGGGTCGCTCATCACCGGGACGCTTACGTCTTCCCTCGGCGGTTGCGGATCCTCGACGTCGTCGACTTCTTCGCCCGTTTCGTCGCTGCTTTCTCCGTCGTAAGGCTTGAGGTGAGAAACATGCAGGATCCCCTCGCTCGCATCCTTCTCGTCTCTTACTCTTACCGTATTGGAGCCTGTTATCGCGGTCACCTTCAGTGGACCGGCGTACTTCGGCGCTAACTTCGCCGATATCCCTTGCGCTGCTGAGGAAAGGACTCTGTTCCTTTTCCAGACGAGATCTCCTACTCCGTAGGATACTTCTCTCCGACGCGCGTTGTAGTATGCCGCTTGTCGCGGGTGCTCGTCGGCAATTTGTGCGGCAGCCCTCTTTCGCAGGCTATCCATACCATGCAGGGGCTCCGCCCACGTATCCACCGCCTCGCGTTCTCGTTGCTCAAGGGCCTCGCGCTCTTGCTCACGGCGAGCTGTCGCCGGGGGAAGCGGCTGTCAGCCATAATTGAGGGCGGCCGGGCTCACGCCGGTCGAAGCGTGCGCGGAGTTATTCAACGAGAAAATCAGCTCCGGCAGTTTCTGATCCCAGTCGACGTGAGATTCCTCGACGAACGCGACTAAGCGGGTCTTTAACGTCCGATTTACCCTCTCCACGGGGTTTGCCTGAGGGTGATATGGCGGGATAGTCGAGTGATGGACGCCGACGTCGGCGAGGTATTCGTCCACGACTTTATTCTTGAATTCTGTGCCGTTATCGGACAAGAATACCTCCGGGGTGCCGAATCGAAGAATCACTCTCTCCTTGAACTCTTTCAAGATGGTCTTCGCATTCGCTTTGCGTATGGACACGCACTCCACCCAGCGAGTGAAGAGGTCTTGGAACACCAAGATATATTCGTACCCGAGTTTACTTCTCATGAACGGGCCGATTATATCTCCCGCAACTACTTGCCACGGCCCGTCGATAACTCGCTGACCCATCAGACCCGCTGGCGGTCTTTGCTCCGCCTTTGTCTGCTGGCACACTTGACAATGTTTCACGTACTTCCTCACGGCGTGGTACATTTTCGGCCAGTAATATAACCTCGCGCTCGTACGTTTTTCCTCGACCTTGGTGCCCGGTGGTCGGATCATCGTGTGATTCGCGGAGCACTTCGCGACGATGCTCCTGCGGCACGACGAGTTTCCATGCCTCGTCGTCAGCGACCGCCGCCTCTACTATCTCATCCGTGAGAAAGTAGAATAGTCGACCCCCTACCACTTTCCATCTGGGATGGGTTGAGGGGTCGCGTGTCACTTCATCCAGCTCATAGAGGGCTCGATTACCCCGGATTCGAGCATCTCGATCCCTTGACGGTGCATATGCTCTTCGAGCTTCTTGGACACCGGGTAGTAACGCTGCTTCACGGGGCGTGCGCTCCCCACTTCAATGTGGTGGCTCTCCCGCGTAGTGCGGCCGAGAGCTTGGTCCTCTCCGCCGAGAATTCGGCCTACCAGCTCTGCCATCTCCTGGCGCTGTTCATCCGAGACGTCTTCGAGGCCGATCGACGATACCTCTAGCGCCACGACGAATGAGACCCCCGCGACTTCCAAGTCTACGCGCTTATCCGCCGCGCTCACGATCAACTGGTTGTTGATGGGGTCGTGGATCGTACCGAAGGCTCTGACAAAGTTTGCGCCCAAGTAACAATCCACTTTGTCATCCGACAGCACCGCTACCCGAATGTCTCGCTTTACGCCAGCTACCTCGAACGGCAGCTCGACGTAACCGGTGATCGTCGCCGTCTGTCCTCCGACGACTTTCGCCCTGCGACCGTAGCTCGGCATTAAAGGTCGCCCTAACGCGGAAGCGAGCTGTAGTCCGACCGCCCCCATTATGGTGCGCGAAGCTCCCGTATCGTAGAGGGCGCAGAGCCTGTAATTTCCGATCGCCACCTGTCGCCACCACCGCGATTCCTGCTCATGCTCGGCTGCCGCATCCGGATTTAGTGCGGGGACTTCAGCAGACGAAGCGGAAACCCCGCTTACTTCGCCTGCGGTACGTTTCCCGCGCACTTCGGGCAATTTCGACGAATTACTCCGGGAGCGCCGCATCCATAACAGCTGAATGCTCCCGGTGCCGGTGCGCTCGGTTCGCCTGTCCTCCTTGGCAACCTCTTGGCTCGGTCTTCTTCGCTCGAATCGCTGCTGGAGTTTGATTTCTCGCTCCTTCTACTCGTCTTCCTGCTGGGGCGTTTCGAGCTACTCTTCTTTCTCCGGACCCCTTTCTCTCCGCTCCGGTTCCGCGTCGACGGGGGTGCAGGTGGAGGAGGGGGCGGTTGCTTCTGTTGCATGCGTTGCATCCCCTCCAGGATCACCTTCGCGAACCGCTAGATCGTTTCATCTATCGTCGGCGTTTTTGGTGGCGGTGGAGTCGGCGGCAGCTTTGTCTCTACCGCCGCGGTCTTCACCTTAGGCGGAGCCGATTTGCGGGGTTTGTACGCCCACTGCGCGTACACGCACGACTCCGGCGGCGGCCGAGGCTTGAAGGACTTTTCCGCGTCCACTGCAAGCTCCGCCTCCATTGCTAAATCAGCAATGTCTCAATGTCTTCGAAGTCGCTTCGTCGAATGAGTTGCTGCAGTCGCGGCTTCATGTTCCGGTGTAGCGTCCCCAGCTTGAAATCAAGCGTCGGCAGTGGCTCCATCTTCCGCATCATTGCTTCGAGGCACGTAACATAATCACGCACGGACTCTTCCGGTCCTTGCGTTCTCAAAGCGACCTCGTGCCTCAGCCGTTGCTGTACCCGGTCCGTCATGCCGCACCATCGCCTTATCCGGCGACAGAATTCCTCCCAGGTTATCCAGCTCGTCCTGTTGGATCGCACCCAGGTACCGGCTACGCCGACGAATAGCTCCGGAAGGGCACTCAGTATTTCCCCTTCCGTAAGCTTGGCGAGTTCCCAATTTTCCTCGACTCGCTCGAGGAAGGTGTCGATGCTTTCGCCAGGATCGCCGGCGAACTTGAATCCCCATCGGCGCACTACTTGGCCGACATCTCGGAGTCCGCCGCCTGTCGTGTGGTTCGATTCTTCGAACGATCCTGGCGTCGATCTTCCTCTTGGTTCTCGCCTTATCTCAGAGTCAGTCGATTCAACCGGCTGGCTCTGTGATCCCCCCCCCTCGCCCCCAGGCGCCACCGAACCCGGTTCGGCGCGACAGCGGGGTAATAGGTGGCGGCGGCCTCTCATCCGCCGGAGGCTGTCGAGGCCTCGAACTGGGCTACTGTATCGGGGTCGGCAGTCCCCGTCCGCCGATGTCTAGCCGAGAGGACAGGCCTCTCAACTGAGTCTCTTCTCGTAGATTCTCTTCATTCCGGCGGGCAGGCGTGACGTCCGTGAACGTCACTCGCCGCATTGCTTCGGCGCTCTCTCGGCGAGTGCTGTTGGCGTTTGGATGCTGAGTTGAGTTGGCGGCTAGGATCCGCGTCGACTCTTCGATTTGCCAAATTTTCTTGTCAACCGCGGCCATGTATACGACCCAATCGGTTGGCACTTGCAGTGTCGTGCCGTCCGCCATTAACATTTCGAACATTGCCGGTCCTTTCATGGCCGTGACTCGTTCGCTCTCCTCAGCCTCATTGTTGGTGGTGTCACTCTGGCCCGTCGTTTCCTCTTCGCTGTCGACTGTGGTCGCGTTTGATGCCCATTCGCGACTGCGCTCGAGATTTTTCTGGACTATCACGTCCGTTTTTAAAATCTCGAGCGAGTGCGGTTCGTCCGACGTGGAGTTTGCCCACGATATGTCGTGTTCCGAACCGGACGTTCGATCCAGGAATGTGCGGCGAGCATTTGCGCGTTCCACCCACGCGGAATGCTCGTCAGCGGCGGCTACGCTTTCAAAATCCTCTGGATCGTAGTCGCCTGCCAGCCACTTACTGATGCGCTCTAGCTTCAGGAACGTTCCGCCGCTTGTCTTCAGTCCGAGCGCTTGCGTGTAGCGTAGTGTCTCGTCCTCGGTGAGACATCTGCACCAATTATCGATGGCTTTGGCTGCAGACTTTCCCATCGCTGCGTTAGGTTAGAAACCCAAAAACCTCTCCCGGAGTATACCTGTGTGCGGCTAAACGAATACGCTCGCGTATCGTGTGGGCGCACCAAAGATATAACAAAAACAACAAAAAAATACAAAGTAATTTTTCTCCTATCAGGTATACTCCGATCGCGTGCGTGTATGTGTTTATTCCGGTTCGACTCTCAGTTGTGGTTCACAATCTCTCTACCACCGCTGAGAGACGCCGAACCGCTTCCTTCTGTCGCCTTTATTCTCTTCGGCAAAAACCGCCGAAAAGGAATTAATAGAGAAAAAAAACGAGAAACCGCTGAAGCGCAAAAAAGCTAATTTTCTATCTCGACTATCTAATTAATATTTAATTAAAGTTTTTTTTTTTTTAATTCGCTAGTTATTTTATTAACTAACGCGACAAAAGAAAGGGCAATTAAAAGTTAAACTCTCGTCATCCCGTCAATGTTTACTATACTCAGCTTGTATATGCTGGTCTTTCGCCTAAAAAGGCGATGTTTATCGCTCGCGCACACACACGCTTACACTCGTGGTTTATCGCGCGCTCGCGAAATTTTCGTACGCGGCGCGTCGCGGTTATCCGCACCACCCGATTATACAATCCGTAGAAAAAAAACCTGATTTGATTCAGTCAAATTCCTAATTTTAACTACTAATCTCGATTTTTCGAGGAAAAAAAACCAGAGAAAAAGTCTTTCTCCCAATCTAATTTCCCGCACGCTCGTCGGTGGCAGGTATCCGTGTATCCACACGTTAAGGGCGCCAGTTGTAACAGGGTAGGTTTTCCCCTCAGTGCCGCAAATCCCCGACGCGGAATTGCCGATGAACGGCGCAGCATTTGACAGGCGCGAGCACTAGCTCGTGCTAACCCTCGGCGAAATCTCCTCGCTCTTGCCGGTGCGCCGTCGGCAGCCGTACCTACCGGCGTTACAACGCACGACTTCGCTGTCGCGCTGTCTCTCTCGTGCGTGCTTCCTCAGCTGCTCAGATACGCGCGAGTATTGCGTACTCGCGCCCGCGGAGGCCGGTGGTATTCTATACCACCGCGCCACCGACGTGGAAAAGGAAAGGGAATGCGCGCCAAATAATAGGCAGACTCGAAGCTAAAAGAAGACTGTAACTGTATTGCCCCGAAGGCTTAATCAGTTGAATAGACGCGGCGCGTATCCTTTATACGCGCCGATACGGGTGGTGCGCCCGCGCACACTATGTACGTGTGCGCGCCATCGCACACACGTACCCGGTTAAGCGGCTCGCACCAACGTCGGTCGATCGCCGCGCGCGATCGACACACACGCGCGCGTCGGTGAGCCTCGCTCGCGCGGGGGGGGGGGGTCGCTCTCCGGACGCCCGTCGTTCGCGGGAAGAGCGCGCTAGCGCCTGGCCAGGGCTTACCTCGCGAAGTCCCGGCTGATGCAGGGAGTCAAGCCGACCGGTGCGGGACGCTCCGCGCGTCGTAGCTCTCTCTCTCTTGCTCCTACGCGGGCAGTCCTGCTGTCGCAGAGGATCGGGCGGCGTCTCTCTCTCTCTCCCTCTCACTCGGCCGCGGTAGCTGCTGATAGCGTCTCTCTCTCTCTCCCTCTGCTTCTCGGCTACGCTGCTGCGCCGCTCTCTCGCTCGCGCTCACTCTCTCAACTGCACTTCCCTGCACTCGCGTGCACTATCTCGCACTTCTCACTCTCTCTCTCAGAGCAGACTATTGCTCACGGCACTGGCCGAAACGATACTGCCTGCCTGTTCATTCGTCGGCACGCGCGATCATTTCTCCGGCTTTGCCCTTCGCGCAAGGTTGAGAGATGTTTACCTCTTACTTATTTGCGCGTGCCGTCGCGGTGTGCTGAGACTCGCCTCGAGTCTCATCAGCGCACCCCGATACACACACACATGCGTGCACGCACACGAGCCGTCCGTTACACAACACAAAAGTATTTATGTTAAGATATAAATAATACAAAATAACCTACCTACTTGGAACGCAACTAATACACATTCATTTGAGTAATGAATAATTGGCTTTGACGGTCCTGCTGTCCAAAGGAAGGGTAAGTCAAGGATGACGAAATGACAACCCACGATGATATATTAATCGTCGACGTTTCGAGTTTTTATTTAAACTCCTTCTCAAGACACTAGTACAAATTTAAATAATAAAATACACATTAATGAAAGTTATAAACTAAACAATAGTAATCGCATCTAAGATTAACGAACAAGATTTACTTACAAAGTCTAGGCAGTCTCTTAAAGTTACGTAGGTGATCGCTTCAGTATCACCAGTCAATTGTTACAATAATGAACATTCGGGCTTTATATATTACATAGAATGCATGTGTGCGTTACACATATATGTAAATACCATTTGATCAAACGCGCGGGGTGGTTCTAAGTGTTACGCGGTCTCGCAAGTATTAGGCGAATATATGTAAAAGAGCCCAGGTGGGGGGTGGGCTAATACTACTCGTTATTCAAAAGTGGCAAATGGGCGTGGTCATATCTTTACTTTCATACTTTCCTAATACTGTACAATGATATTGATCGTGCTTTCATGAGAATTTCTATTGTAAGAAGTGATTTTTATTTATAAATGTCTTATATTCAAATCTAAGTGTCTTTGTATCTTGTTGATTATTAATATATTGTGGTTGTGCATGTATAAACAACATTTCGGCTAATTTGCGCTTCCCTAATAACTGTTCCGTATGTAATACTTTTACATTATTGAAATTAAAATTATGCTCAGTTTCTTCCATATGAGTGTAAATTGCCGAACCTCGATCTTTGTTTTCGCATTTTTTCTTATGTTCCTTAACTCTAATACATAATCGTCTTTCTGTTTGACCTACGTATGTAGCCGCACACTCATTACATTCTATCCGATAAACGACATTGGTTTTCTCATCTTTAGAACTCACGTCTTTACCCAATTTTATAAAACAGTTCCATTTATTTACAGTATTATTTAACACTTCAGTATTATATTTTTTAAAAAATTTTGAGATAATCGGATTTAATTCATTTATGTAAGGGATCACTATGTGTAATTTTTTCTCACGCTGTATTCTTTTTTCATTAGTGTAATTCATGCTTCTAAGTCTTAATTTTATGTATTTGTTTATCAAATATATTGGATAATCATTTTTGATTAGGAACTGTTTTATCAAATTTAAGTTTACATTATGAAACGAAGTATGTGAAAGTTTAATTGCTCTGTCAACTAGTGAGTAAATAATCGCAATTTTGTTTTTTTTGTGGGTGTTGTGAGTTGTAATTCAATAACCTACCGGAAAATGTTGGTTTTCTGTACCAGTTTGTTATTATGTTCTTGTTATTAACAATAATTTCTATATCAAGAAAACTAATTTTATTATAAATCGACTTTTCGGTTGTGAACTGTAAATTTTCATCATAACTATTGAAAACTTCTCGTGTATAATTTATTAAATTCTTTGGTACACATAATAATATATCATCAACATATCTAAAATAAAAGGTACTATCAAAACAAAGTTTACTTGGGGCGTACGTTTCTAAATCTTGCATTACAATATCCGCTAAAATTGGGCTGATAGGATTTCCTATAGCAGAACCAAATTTTTGTCTATAAAATTGATCATTAAACTGGAAAAAATTATTTTGTAGAATAAATTTTATAGATTCTATGAATTCACTGCAAGATAAATATGTATGATTAAAAAGTTGAGTCCAACGTTTCTCAATAGCCGCGTAAATCAAATATTCCGGTACGTTTGTGAATAAACTAATCACATCTAAGCTAATAATTTCAAACCCATCAGGAATTATGGTACCTTCTATTTTTTCTTTTAATTGAAGACTATTATTAATGTGTGAAAACGGTTTTTTTCAGATGATCGTAAAGGAATTTGGATAAACTCTTAGCCAAGTTATAAGTAGGCGAATTTATTGCGGAGATAATCGGACGGACTGGATTGTTTTCTTTATGTATTTTGACTAGGCCGTAACCTTTTGACACATTACATTTTTGTGCTACTCGTGGAATTTTTTTACCATTCATCAGAAAATTCATATCATTTAAATTGTTAATATGTAATCTAGTTTTTCTCTCTAATGTTGCTAACGGATTCTTTTTTATTTTCTCATAATACTTTTCATCATTAAATAACATAGTCATTTTTTCCAAATATACGGATTTTTTAATAATAACCGTTGCATTACCCTTGTCGGCCTTAGTATTATTTTTATTATTTAAATTTGTACTAGTGTCTTGAGAAGGAGTTTAAATAAAAACTCGAAACGTCGACGATTAATATATCATCGTGGGTTATCATTTCGTCATCCTTGACTTACCCTTCCTTTGGACAGCAGGACCGTCAAAGCCAATTATTCATTACTCAAGTAATATGCAGCTGTCGTTAGAATCTTAACTACTATTAATACACATTCAATTCACGATATATAAAAACCCTTTTCATAATTAATATTACCTCCAAATTATTTTACTGTGATATTTTGTATAATTAATAGATAATATTTCTTAATAAAATTTCACAAATATATTGTTTATTCCACACACAAATTTTTTTTTATAAATTTCATTTTTCCACTTATAAAACAATTTATTATCGCTCTCAAGCGCGAAACTTTCTGCTATTTTCTTGTTCCGATGGTAGAATGATGTTTAAAATTTAACAATGGTCCGCTTTATACAAATTAATCAGATGTCTATATTTTTGTTTTCAATCTTGAAATACTTTATTTCTAATGGAAAAAATTGGCGGTAAAACCTGTGTAATGTAAATTGTTTCAGACGCAGAAGACTAATTGTAACTATATACATTAGATTGTTTTATTTAAACAAAGCCTGTAATAGGCGTGACATATACATTTGAGAGTGTACATTTTATCTAATCGTTTTTCCGTTTTTACTTTTTGTATCAATAACTACATATCAACTACAGCTGCTTGCAGATATCATTAACTACAGGTGCTCTATGCCGTTCTGCTCTTTATTCGTATACCGTCAGTTGTTTGTCACATTCATTTGCTCGTAGATGTTGCAATGGTGATGTTTTTTGAATATCGTTTTCAAAGTATACGAGCGTACGATCTAGTTTCTGTCAACGTAAGAAATAACGAAATTGAATTATTTTTGTGTTTAAACTGATTTTTTTGAATAATTGCTATCTAAAAAGTGAATATTTTCTTCTACGCAATTTCGAGATAAAAATTTTAAAGTTGAAACTTCTATGGGTTATTCTGATGATAGGCCATATTTCTATTGGAACGATAAACTCTAACATATAAATATACAAAAGTAATGTATTTACAAATTTGCCCTATCACTTGAGCCTACTGTGTCAGAATAACCTTTTCAGAAGTTTATAATATATCAGTAAATCAACAATTCTTTTACCATTGTTCCATAATATACATTTTTGACATCATTTGTTTATAATTACTGAATTTTTTATAAAAATATGAGATACATAATTGTAATAGAGTTTCGTAATTAGCATGAACTTATTTTTGAGTTTGAAAATATTATTATTAGATTAATATATTACACTTACTTGAAAGTATTCCATAAAAAGAAAAATCTGCTAATGGTTTTCGCGAAAATCTGCAGATGATGCGGAAATGTGACGCAGATAAAAGTCAACATAATCGGAGCTTTGGTAATTACGAAAGCATTTCGAATTTTTGCTTGACTGCTCACTAAAAATTAACATGAAAGTTGTACATATAAATTTTGATTTTTAATTATTTCGAGGGTGTAATATTTTTAAGTTATATATGTTACCAGGTATAATATTTTGTCGATTAATTCTGATGTAATTGGATATTCAGCATCTGGTTTATACATAATGAATTCTCTATTATCGGTAATATCTTCGCTCATCAATTCTCAGTCTTAATAATATTCCTTTTAATAAAAATGTTATCTTTTTGATCTACAACGAATTAATGAAAATATCATCAGCAGTAAATTAACTTTGATCATAAATAGTAAATCTAATATGGTAACGCCATCAATGATCGGACATCTAAGATTTTTTATTCTACGATTGATGATTAAAAAAAATGTATGATTTTTAATTTTAACACAAGAATTTCGAAATGAATAACTCAATCTTTAGGATACGATATTTATGAATGTAACAAATCTTATTTTTAAGTAACTTCGACAAAAATGAACGACTATAGGGAGTGGGCGACCACTGGTGCCACTATTCTTTATATTAAAGTAATTAATTAAGTAATAAAGTAATAAATTATTGGATTTGCTTTATAATTATGTTCAATAATATCGATTTTGAAATTTACAAATGTACAAGATCTATATGTCTAGATATTATTTATATATATTTAAAAAAAAATCAATCTTAGTAAAATATTGTAGATTTATAATCGAGGTGCTTTATTATTGTGAGTCCCCTTGCCTCTCACAAAGATAACAAAATACTTTAACTTTATAATATATACATATTTCATACCATTAGAATGTAGTTATGGTATTTCTTCTAAAAATATTATATACATATCTTTACTTCATTTTGGCCAGTGGCTTTTACTTATTTTTGACTCGTCTACTGTAAGCCATGTATTATTTTGTTTTATCATGGTTGTGTAATGTCCTGTATCAAGGAGTGCGGAAGCGCTCCGAAGGCAAGTATAGAAGAAGCCTAAAGGAGTGACCCGTGCTGCATATACATTGAAATGGGTCTACGAAAAATTCAATGCGCTTTTAAGTATATTGCATTAGTTTTTACTATATAACATGTCCCTCTTAATCGAAAGCCATTTCATTGCTCTACTCAAATCAAAACATTTTATTTAAAAAGATTATCTCGTTCAGAAGATATAGAGAGCTGAAATTTTTTATGTGTGATTTCCTTTTATACTTTTCTTCTCCTTATTCCGGCGTCCGGTTTGCAGCTCTTACGACACTTCCGGTTATCGTCTATCTTACGCTTGTATATCTATATATATATATACACCCGCATCTGATCGATCTAACCTTACATACAACATGTCAGTATTTTTTTATATACAAATGTTATCATATCGTGAGTTAGTTAATAACACATTTCAAAGATCTCAAGAAGTTGCTAGATTGTTTAGGTTAAGAACTTATTCTTAGCAATTTAAGAAGAAGAATTTTTATCTATCTATTATTTTATAGATATACATTTTACAAATGTTATCATATCGTGAGTTAGTTAATTAGTTAGGTATTTGAAAGATCTCAAGTTGTCAACTGGTGATGAGAAAAATTGATCTATTCGTCTATCAATCAATGGGGAAAATAACTTTCATTAGATAAGTACTTACTAGCTAAATGTTAAATGGCTAAAATCATTTTTTTAAACTTGATACTTTGTGAGATTTTTTATTTTTACAGATATTATACCAGAAGATTTTTTTCGAGTCATTTTGAAGATATATATAATTATAGCCAATAATGTTGAGGAGTTCTAATTGTGTACTGTCTGAAAAATCTAATTTTGAATTAACAAAAATGAACAAGTGCCCTCATGACTCTTGGAGTTATTATTAATGAACAAGAAAAAGTTATTTTAATACAAGACAGACACGTACTACTCAAGATAGAAAAACCAAACCAATATTACTATGGGGCAAATATATTATTATTTACGACACAATATTTTTCAAGACATATCTATAATATAATTATAGTGAAGTCAGTGCAAATTTTCAGATCAGATATAATAAAATGTTTTGTATAATAAATGAAATAAAGTAGCGGTATGATGTGTTAAATGAAGTGTTTATAACAAATTTAAAACCTCTACTTAAAATCAGAATTTAAAATAATGTGAGACGTTAGAGCCTTGGTTAAGAAAAAGCATTTTTTGTCTATACTTCAAGAAACTGAGTCGATATTAGTGCTGTGCTCTTGTACATATTTACTTAA
The DNA here is from genome assembly GCA_036365515.1 of Torymus aiolomorphi. Classification (NCBI taxonomy): domain Eukaryota; kingdom Metazoa; phylum Arthropoda; class Insecta; order Hymenoptera; family Torymidae; genus Torymus; species Torymus aiolomorphi. The sequence goes on along the minus strand of CM070877.1, from coordinate 82,939,467 downwards.
CCACGAATTAAAAAATGATGTCAAATGAACATTAAAATACAGAAAAAGCAAAAATGATGTGTTATTGTTGTGAAAATTTCAACAAATAAAAGTGCTCAGTTAATATAATTTTATAATTTTCTCACGGTGGGAGACGTCAAAATGTTTCAGAGGATTTCTCAGTAAATATTTTTTTACGCAAGATTCAGATAACTACAAGATTTCTTGTGTATATCAACAATAAAAATAATCAGATACGTATTAAATGATTAAATATCTATTTTTAAAATATAAAATGTTGGTTATAAAAATGAACATTGACACTTTGTGTTGATTTATTATTTTTTTTTTAGATTATATGAGAAATTTCTTACGGTGGAAGACGTCAAAATGTTTCAGAGGAGTTCTTCTTAGTAATTTTTGCATATACTATAAACAACGGCCTGAAGAAATGGAAATCTACAAGCGTCCTGTACAAGAAAATAACTTAGAAATATAATAATAGTGAAGTCAGTGCAAGTTTTCGGATCAGATATAATAAAATGTTTTGTATAATAAATAAAATAAGTAGCAGTATGATGTGTTAAATGAAGTGTTTATAAAAAATTTAGAACCCCTACTTAAAATCAGAATTTAAAATATTGGTCAGACGTTAGAGGCTTGGTTAAAAAAAAGCATTTTTTGTCTATACTTCAAGAAACTGAGTCGATATTAGTGCTGTGCTCTTGTACATATTTACTTAAACACCAATTAAAAGATTATGCCAAATGAACATTAAAATACAGAAAAAAGCCAAAATAATGTGTTATTGTTGTGAAAATTTTAACGAATAAAAGTGCTCAGTTAATCTAATTTTATAATTTTCTCACGGAGGGAGACGTCAAAATGTTTCAGAGGATTTCTCAGTAAATATTTTTCTTCACAAGATTCAGATAATTATTTGAAAAAGTATACAAGAATGTTAAGAAAGCTTTTATTATCAGTAATTATAGTTCATAAACTGATTGCTTTTAATTTTACAAGATGTGTGCGGCAATCATGAGTTATTAAATTAAGCTGTTTTATACTTTCTACTATAAAAGAATATCGAGAAAGCTTTTTTCTCCCAATGATTCATAGTTCATAAACTTTTGTTTTTAATTTTGCAAGATGTGTCTGATAGATTATTAATTCAAGTGGTTTCTAGTGAAAACTTCAACGAATCCAAGTGTTGAAAATAATGTAATTAATGATTGGCTTATGGTGAGGGGCACCAAATGATTCAGAGGAGCCATTTGTTCTGTGAATATACAGTACATGAAACCATAATATAAATTACTGTAATGGCTACTTTTTGAATCTGCAACCAACATTTTAATTTGCTAGCTGATTGTGATGCAATAGTATGATTATTAGATCTAGTACCCTTGCAAGTCTTTGATAAAATATTATGAAAAAGAAATATGTGGATATCAAAATAATGAAATGAGTTCCAGCTTTAGAATGTGCAACAAAAGGCTAAAGGTAAATTTTAGCACAAATTTAATAATGTAATAATAATTTGTCAAACAAACAAAAGCAAATGGATGCATAAGAGTGTTTTGTAAAAAAAACTTAGTATCAGGTTCTGTTACGTAAGGGTAGTTAACTTGGCAAACTTTGAGCTTCGCATTTTGTAAAGGCTAGAGGATTAGGTGATTTCAGAGAAATAGATGCGAAAGAATAGTTTTTAAAAAACTTTGTACCGCCTGCTGCTATGGAAATGGCAGTTGACATGAGAACTCAACTTCTCAGCCAACTTTGAGCTTCAAGTTTTATAAAAGCAAGAGAATCAGGTGATATAGAGATTTGAATTGTAATTCTGGGAACTTGTACTTTTTTCTTTTATTCCTTGCGATAGCTACAAAGAAAACAATATTATTGTTATCGTTTTTAACAACTTTAAATTCTCTGTCGAAATACTAATAAAAGTTTAATGTTTTTATCCAAACAATCTTGCTCTCAACAACTGTCCAACTCTCTACAAAGAACTTGACTGAAAGCTTAAATGTTTTTTTGAAACAATTATAATAAACACTTTTAAAAACTATTTTTTAAAGTATTTTCTATCTGTAAATTATTCATTATTATATTTTCTCTACAAAATATCTCAAAAAATGGTCCATTTCTATATCTTTTAAAAAATCAATTAATAAATTATTTTACAAAACTTCTACAATCCTTTACAAACTTTTGCAAGCAACGAGAAATTCTTTTCCAAAACCTTTACAATCACTTTACAAAAACTTTTACAAACGATAAGAATTTTTTCGTAAACCATAAGAATTATTTTCCGAAACCTATACAATATCCTAAAAAATTATTTACATTTTATTTTATGAAAAGGAATTCTACGAATAAATAATAAATGTTTGCGTTCTAAAGCCGAAATAAATTTCTTTCACGCGGATACTGAAAGTCAAACCCAAAAAAGTTGTGAAATCAATTAAAGTGTAGTTTTATACTTAACAGACATTATTTACAATGTAGTTTTACTCTTAAAAAGTTGTGAAATCTCTTTAAAAAATTATTTTACAAAAGTAAAAACTTATAGGCAAGAATAAGTTTGGTTACTATTCTACATAGTTTGTACTTAACAAACATTATTTACTAAACTCTTCCACCCTCCCTTCCCCCTCACTCTCTCTCTCTGTACCAAAAACTTTAATGAGAGCTTAAATATTTTTTCAAAACAATCAACACTTTCTTTAAAAAACTAATTTTTTAAATATATTCTATCCACACCATTTGTCTATAGTCCTTTTATTTATTCTGATCTTATATATTCAATAACCACTCTCTACAAATGGTAAGAATTTTTTTCATGACTGTACAAATAACTTTTATTTATTCGAATCTCATCTATTCAATAAGCACTCTGCAAATGGTAATAATTTTTTTCATGACTGTACCAATAATAATATTGTTAATATAAAACTTTCTACGAAAGTATAAAATAAGGCAAGTATAGACGTTTTTTCTGCATAATCTATAAAATAATAATATTTATGTTTTTTTAAAAGAAATCAAATAAATACCTGTGAAAAAGTCTTTTACTTCTTTGAGTCATTGTATGCTGAACAAATTATATGTACACTGACAGAAAAAATCTGGTAAAAATTCTTATGTTGTCGTGTAAAAATTACCATGTTGGAATCGTAACTCGACCATATGTCGGATTTTTAGCAGAATTTGCAATACACGTAGGAAAAATTCCAAGTCTAACATGGGAATTTTTTTATAACTGATTTTAAAGAGCGAAAAAAATTATTTCATCTTTTTTTTAGGAGTGGGGGAGGAGCGAGTATCAGACACATAATTATTATATTTAGACAATACAGAAGTTATTTTTGAATTAAACATGATTAAAGAAAATTTATTAAATAAATTAAAAATTTTTGACGACATCGAGACTCGAACCTGGAACCCTTGGCACGGTAGTCGGGAACGCTAACCACTTACCTATAAAGACATATGTCCTACAAAATTTTGGAACTTGTATATCCCCAAACGTAAGATATGCGCGCTAATTTTATAACAAATTATGCTTTAACTCGAATAATACTATTCTCTATTTTAGCGTAATTTATTACAAATGTTATATATTAAGAATATTGTTTAACATTTTATAAATATTACCAATACCTTAAATTAAACAAGCTCATTTATTTATTAATGAATTTGTATTTTCGATATAATAGTTTTTCACAACCTTCCTTAAAAATATTACAAATAAACAATTATTTTAAAAATTGTCTCATCATAAAAAATAAAAAAAAATAAATAAAAACAAGTATATTGGATTAGAACGGCACATTCAGTTGTTGCGTTTAGCGTTTGTGTTTTGTCTCGATGTTGCCAAGGTGGATTGAGTTTGTTGACATGTATCTGTCTGAATCTTTCCTATTTTGACATTGAAGAGGTCAACTTTTCGTGCACTTGCGGGCTGTTTACGATTGAACGTGTGAATTCCTATTCTAAAACTCTCTCAATTTTTACCATGCTAGCCTGGGAAAATGTACAAAAGATAAAGTTCCATTAGCCACGTGTTAATTTTTACTATGCTGGCATAGGAAGTTTTACTTGTGACATTGGACTTTTTCATATAAAAGATAGTAAATTTTTCGATTTTAAGCAGTTGTGGGCAACTTCCAAGAGCAACATAGGAATTTTTCCCCGGGTTTTTCTGTCAGTGTAAGTAAGTACATTCAAATAGTTCATTGCAAATCAAACAAATGAAAGTTGTGAAATCAATTATCGATAGTCAAGTAATGCAAACAACTCTCGGAAACAACTGTATGACTATTCTCAGAAATGTACTAAAATTTGTTCATGCTTCTATACAAATTAAACACAAGAAAGTACTGAAATCAATTTATTGTAGTCAAGTACCCATAAGTTAACTTGACTGAATAATACAACTTTTCGTAACTACTTAAAAATATTCAGTCAGCGGGCATAAAGTGCTACTTAACGCCTAACAGGCGTAATAGCTCCCATACTCCTATCAAACTTTATAGAACCTACGCACTTTACGCCCGTGTGGGCGAAAATTATTTTAATTATATAACTACTATGCCTTCTTTTTATTTCTAAAATTCATAAGAATTTTATCAGATATTTACGAAAAGTCAAAGCCTATATAAAAAAATTACATAGTTATCACCACATCTCCATTTTTCATTGATCTTTCTCAATTTTGAAATTTCTATAATATTACGCATCTTGGCAGGACAATAGAAGTCTACAGAGCTGCTCTAGCAGGGGTGGTCCTCCAATCTCCCGTACATACTTGGCGGGCCCGACGGTTTCCAGTTTAATGGTGGACTTTGTAAATGTAGAATATTAAATTTTTACATAAATTCATTAACAATGTTTATACCTATAAGCCCATTATAAATAATTACATTGGCTCTAATTTTTAATTGATACCGTTTAAATATAATATCCCTACATGTGCAGAATCTCACGATTTACTTTCATTACCGAAAATATTTTTCCTTGTGTCCGTCTTTTTTAAACGGGAATGGGATAAAAAAATGCATATAAATTTATTGTCTACTCAAAACTGCTTTAGGTTTTATTAACCATTTTGTAAGCCACCTATTTTTTATTCTTTTCCGTCGTGTAAATATCATATGAGATCTCATATGAGATATCATATGTGTGATGTCATCTGCAATTTTACATATTATGGGAGCTCATATGAGATCTGATGCCCGTTATTCTCTATGAGATCTGATGTCCGATATTCCCAAATGAGATCTGATGTCCAATATTCTCATATGAGATCTCATATGATATTTTCATGCGGGTTTGCACTTTCTATTCAAAAACAGAGTAATAAATTCAATACTGAGCCCTATTTAATATGTAGAAGCAACCCATTTATACATTTCATCTGATCTTTAAACATATGAATATTTATATGAAAATGACCATGTCTAGATCTTAAACTGCAAACCATCGGGCCCGCCATGTATGTATGGGAGATTGGAGGACCACCCCTGCTAGAGCAGCTCTGTAGACTTCTATTGTACTGCCAAGATGAGTAATATTATAGAAATTTCAAAATTGAGAAAGATCAATGAAAAATGGAGATGTGGTGGTAACTATGTAATTTTTTTATATAGGCTTTGACTTTTCGTAAATATCTGATAAAATTCTTATGAATTTTAGAAATAAAAAGAAGGCATAGTCGTTATATAATTAAAATAATTTTCGCCCACAGGGGCGTAAAGTGCGTAGGTTCTATAAAGTTTGGTAGGAGTATGGGAGCTATTACGCCTGTTAGGCGTTAAATAGTACTTTATACCCGCTGACTGAATATTTTTAAGTAGTTACGAAAAGTTGTATTATTCAGTCAAGTTAACTTATGGGTACTTGACTACAATAAATTGATTTCAGTACTTTCTTGTGTTTAATTTGTATAGAAGGATGAACAAATTTTAGTACATTTCTGAGAATAGTCATACAGTTGTTTCCGAGAATTGTTTGCATTACTTGACTATCGACAATTGATTTCACAACTTTCATTTGTTTGATTTGCAATGAACAATTTGAATGTACTTACTTACATATAATTTGTTCAGCATACAATGACTCAAAGAAGTAAAAGACTTTTTGACTGGTATTTATTTGATTTCTTTTAAAAAAACATAAAAATTATTATTTTATAGATTATAGAGAAAAAACGTCTAGACTTGCCTAATTTTATACTTTCGTAGAAAGTTTCATATTAACAATATCAATATTACGGCCATGATGAAATATTGCATTAGTGACATTGTAAATTTTGTTATCTATGTATATATTAGATCTAGAAATATTTTCTATTTTACATTGTGTCCGTTTTGTTATTTTTCTTGATTTATCCATACTAAATAACACTAATTGTAAAATAAGGATTCTATGTCTTGCAATAATTACTTTTGTTTTGTTTTGTAATTTGATTTGACAATCACTACAATTTATGTCTAAATTTTTGTAATTATTTTTATTATGATTGATAATATCCTGTAACTTAAAAATTTTTTAATAGTTTTGAATTTTTAATCGGACTTCAACGAGCAAATCTCTTATGCGTTAGTCTAATGTCTATTCTCAAATCGAGAAAGGTAGCTTCTGTTTAAGCTTCCTCCTCTTTCGATAAGAATTTTTCGACAAACGGCAACACACACAAGAGAAATTTTTTTTTTAAAATGAATAACTATTAATTTCGGAAAATAATATAATATCGGGGAGTTTCGCCATTGTGGTACTTGGTGAACTCGTCAGGAAGACCCAAGTAGACATATCTTCGACTCCAAAAGAATGAAATTACTGTGAATTCTTATAGTGTGTGAGTTGTAATTTTATATGTGGATTTGAAAAATTGGTTGCCATCTAGTGTTAAAAGGTTGGAACTAAGATTATACAAGGAAAGACATTTTATTGTCCGAATGCCATTTGATTCTAAATATGTTGTAAGCGCTCGTGGTGCTATCTTAATAGTTTTGATTTTTTTTTTTTTTTTTTTTATTTTTAATCGGACTTCAACGAGCAAATCTCTTATGCGTAAGTCGAATGTCTATTCTCAAATCGAGAAAGGTAGCTTTCGTTTAAGCTTCCTCCTCTCTCGATAAGAATTTTTTGACAAACGGCGACACACATAAGAGAAAATTTTTTTTAAAATGAATAATTATTAATTTCGGAATAAAATATAATATCGGGGACGTTCGTCCTTGTCGTACTTGGTGGACTCGTTAGGAAGACCCAAGTAGACATATCTTCGACTCCAAAATAATGAAATTACTGTGAATTCTTATAGTGTGTGAGTTGTAATTTTATATGTGGATTTGAAAAATTGGTTGCCATCTAGTGTTATAAGGTTGGAACTAAGATTATAGAAGGAAAGACATTCTAGTGTCCGAATGGCATTTGATTCTAAATATGTTGTAAGCGCTCGTGGTGCTATCTTAATAGTTTTGAATTTTTAATCGGACTTCAACGAGCAAATCTCTTATGCGTTGGTCGAATGTCTATTCTCAAATCGAGAAAGGTAGCTTTTGTTTAAGCTTCCTCCTCTCTCGATAAGAATTTTTTGACAAACGGCGACACACATAAGAGAAAATTTTTTTTTAAATGAATAACTATTAACTTCGGAATAAAATATAATATCGGGGAGGTTCGTCCTTGTCGTACTTGGTGGACTCATCAGGAAGACCCAAGTAGACATATCTTCGACTCCAAAATAATGAAATTACTGTGAATTCTTATAGTGTGTAAGTTGTAATTTTATATGTGGATTTGAAAAATTTGTTGCCATCTAGTGTTAAAAGGTTGGAATTAAGATTATACAAGAAAAGACATTTTATTGTCCGAATGCCATTTGATTCTAAATATGTTGTAAGCGCTCGTGGTGCTATCTTAAAAGTTTTGATTTTTTTTTTTTTTTTTTTTTTTTAATCGGACTTCAACGAGCAAATCTCTTATGCGTAAGTCCAATGTCTATTCTCAAATCGAGAAAGGTAGCTTTCGTTTAAGCTTCCTCCTCTCTCGATAAGAATTTTTTGACAAACGGCGACACACATAAGAGAAAATTTTTTTTAAATGAATAATTATTAATTTCGGAATAAAATATAATATCGGGGACGTTCGTCCTTGTCGTAATTGGTGGACTCGTTAGGAAGACCCAAGTAGACATATCTTCGACTCCAAAATAATGAAATTACTGTGAATTCTTATAGTGTGTGAGTTGTAATTTTATATGTGGATTTGAAAAATTGGTTGCCATCTAGTGTTATAAGGTTGGAACTAAGATTATAGAAGGAAAGACATTTTAGTGTCCGAATGGCATTTGATTCTAAATATGTTGTAAGCGCTCGTGGTGCTATCTTAATAGTTTTGAATTTTTAATCGGACTTCAACGAGCAAATCTCTTATGCGTTGGTCGAATGTCTATTCTCAAATCGAGAAAGGTAGCTTTTGTTTAAGCTTCCTCCTCTCTCGATAAGAATTTTTTGACAAACGGCGACACACATAAGAGAAAAATTTTTTTAAAATGAATAACTATTAACTTCGGAATAAAATATAATATCGGGGAGGTTCGTCCTTGTCGTACTTGGTGGACTCGTCAGGAAGACCCAAGTAGACATATCTTCGACTCCAAAATAATGAAATTACTGTGAATTCTTATAGTGTGTAAGTTGTAATTTTATATGTGGATTTGAAAAATTTGTTGCCATCTAGTGTTAAAAGGTTGGAATTAAGATTATACAAGAAAAGACATTTTATTGTCCGGATGCCATTTGATTCTAAATATGTTGTAAGCGCTCGTGGTGCTATCTTAAAAGTTTTGATTTTTTTTTTTTTTTTTTTTTTTTTTAATCGGACTTCAACGAGCAAATCTCTTATGCGTAAGTCCAATGTCTATTCTCAAATCGAGAAAGGTAGCTTTCGTTTAAGCTTCCTCCTCTCTCGATAAGAATTTTTTGACAAACGGCGACACACATAAGAGAAAATTTTTTTTAAAATGAATAATTATTAATTTCGGAATAAAATATAATATCGGGGACGTTCGTCCTTGTCGTATTTGGTGGACTCGTTAGGAAGACCCAAGTAGACATATCTTCGACTCCAAAATAATGAAATTACTGTGAATTCTTATAGTGTGTGAGTTGTAATTTTATATGTGGATTTGAAAAATTGGTTGCCATCTAGTGTTATAAGGTTGGAACTAAGATTATAGAAGGAAAGACATTTTAGTTTCCGAATGGCATTTGATTCTAAATATGTTGTAAGCGCTCGTGGTGCTATCTTAATAGTTTTGAATTTTTAATCGGACTTCAACGAGCAAATCTCTTATGCGTTGGTCGAATGTCTATTCTCAAATCGAGAAAGGTAGCTTTTGTTTAAGCTTCCTCCTCTCTCGATAAGAATTTTTTGACAAACGGCGACACACATAAGAGAAAAATTTTTTTAAAATGAATAACTATTAACTTCGGAATAAAATATAATATCGGGGAGGTTCGTCCTTGTCGTACTTGGTGGACTCGTCAGGAAGACCCAAGTAGACATGTAGGAAGTGTTGAGGTGAGGTGAATGATATAGACACTACTTCCTACTGAAGTCTTTATTCTCTCTCTCTTTCTCTCTGGCGTGATCCGACTGGAACAGTGGTCGGAGCGTAACTGAGCGGCGATTTCGGCGGTGCTCGCTCGCAGCGTGCGCTGCGCTGCTCTCTCTCTCTCTCTCTCTCTCTCTCTCTTAACACTATATAGTGCCGCAACCTATCGGTGGGGACCTACAGTACTCCCCCCGAAAGGAGAAAAAATGAGTATCAATTTTTTTAACAGGTGCGAAGTAGCGCTTGATTGATGAGAGAGATTACAAGAGTACGTGAGGGGAGAGTGCAGTCAGTGCGCAAAGTACTATAAAATTATTTACATTTGGTGACGAAGTTAAATGTCATTTTGAGAGATGAGCGTAGCTTAAGATCTAGAATCACAGAATAATGATTGTACAAGTGTTTTGTTGTAATAGGAACAATGACAATTGTTTGTTCGGATTTGACTCCATAAGGCTAAAGTATCGTCTTTGGTTGCGCAATGTAGTGAGAATAATATAATGTTGTGATCTGTGAGATCGGGAGTAACGAGCAAGTTACTCGTGATTGACTTAAGCTTAACAGAACGTATTTACAAGAAGATTTACAGCAGGTCACGTAGTGCGATAAATTAAACTAACGTAGGTTTGTTCTCTGTAGCCCCTCGCAAGATGAGCAATTATGTCAGCTCGAAAGAGTCTACTCAGTCTTTTTTGTTCCGTTTAAGAATATTGGGAACGAACTTTACGCGCTTAGGTTTGGGTAAAGGAGGAATGGGCTGGGTAGGATATCCGTTGGCGGGAGGGGTGATAGGTGAGGGTGGCTCGTCCGCTGCTGGAAGCTGTGGAGGCTTGAGAATGCCTGCAGGTTTAGGCGTGTTGCGCACTGTGATTGGAGATGGAGGGGTGATCGGTTCAGGAGTGTTATCCTTAGCGTTGTCCGGATCCCCCTGGAGGATGAACGCAGGCTTCAAGCGTTCGATGCTTACGGTCCTGGTTCTGCCATTCACGTCTATGTCGAAGGTGTGATTGTCGCTGTTGCGCGAAATTACCCTATGCGGGCCAGTGTAAGGCCGTGTCAGAGCTGGTCTGATTGGCTTTCCCTGCAACCAGACGTGAGTACAGGTGTCTAAACCTTGGTAAAGAAATGGTTTGATAGTTGATTTGTGACTAACCGGAACAGGTCGCAGTTGACGCATGAATTCGCGGAATTCGTTATGAAACGTACGAACGTTCGGTTCTTCAGCTGTGAAAGGTGAGAAATCGCCAGGGATTCTCATTGGCTTGCCGAAAACTAAGTCAGCCGGGCTGGCATCTGTGTCCAAACGGATGCGCGTGCGTAACCCCAACATGACTGTGGGTAGTAGAGAGACCCACTCCTGATTGTTGCCGTGGCATGTGAGGGCTGTTTTGATGTCCCTGTAAAGGCGTTCTACCATGCCGTTAGATGCAGGGTGGTAGGACGTGGTCCTGACTCTGTTGATTCCTAGAATCGATAAAAGTTCGGAGAACAATCTGGATTCGAATTGGGCGCCTTGATCAGTGGTGATCGTCGTTGGTGCACCGTAGCGGCAGATCCAGTTGTAGAAAGCACGAGCTACTGTAGGTGCTGTGGTGTCAGAGATTGGGATTGCCTCAGACCATCTGGAGTAACGATCGATGATGGTGAGGACGTGAGTGTAACCTTGGCTGTTGGCAAAAGGTCCAACGAGGTCCAAGTATAGGTGATCAAATCTAGCACCTGGAGTGACAAAATGCTTGGGCAAAAATTTGTTGTGTCTTGTCACTTTGGATTGTTGACAAGCAGCACATCTTTTGCACCAAGAAGCAATATGACGGCTCATGTTTGGCCAAACGTATTGTTGGTGAATGAGGCGAGTTGTGACCTTTGCTCCAGGATGTGAAGGTGAGTGATAGCTGTCGAAAACTATTCTTCGTAGGTTTTGTGGCACGTACGGCCGTATAGAGTCTTCGAAGAAATCGCAGTAGAACGGTGTGTGATCGGAGCCCCACGTGAGCTTGCGAAGCTTGAGGGGGTGATCCGGGGTGTTCAGGATTTCTTTGAGTTGCTCGTCGTTTGCTTGTTCCTGACTGAGTTGCGTTGCGTCGAAGAACGTCGGAAGTCTAAAGGCGTTTATGTTTGCAAGAATCTTCCTGACCTGGGGGTCTGCTAGCAGCTTGGAATCGCTCCAGTCGAAAAGTGTAGGGTAAGTGAAAGTGTTGATTCTGGATAGAGCATCCGCAACATCATTCTCTTCACCTGGAATGTAACAAATCTCCGTGTTGAACTGGGCGATGCAGGATAGCCTTCGTGAGCGAATGGCAGGCATCTTGTCCGAATTTTGCTGTAGCGCATAAACTAGCGGCTTATGGTCTGTGTAGATCTTGAATTCCGCACCTTCTAGGTAGTAGTGGAAGTGATGAATTGCCTCATAGATGGCTGTGAGCTTTCTGTCGTATGTGGAGTACTTCTTTTGTGCAGGTGTAAAGAGCTGCGAGAAGAATCCCAGTGGTTGCCAAGCGTTGCCGGCGCGTTGCTCAAGGGCTGCTCCCATTTTATCGTCTGAGGCGTCTGTTTTGAGGCGTAACTCCCCATTTTCTTTGGGGAAGGCGAAGAACGTGAGATTAACAATCTCATCCTTGCACTTCTGAAAAGCCCCTTGGCTTCTTCGGTCCACGGGGACTGGACGTTTGTCCTTCTTCTTGGCGCCTCCTAGAAATCCGTTGAGCGGGCGCTGTGTGTCAGTTGCGTTAGCTAGCAGACGCCTGTATCTATTTACAAGGCCTAAGAATCTGCGTAGATCTTGTATGGTCTGTGGTGGAGGAAATTCTTGCATTACCTTGACCTTCTCTGGGTTTGATTTGAAACCATTTGGCGTAATGAGATGACCCAGAAATATCAGTTCTGCGACGCCGAACCTGCATTTCTCCATGTTGACTCGCAGCTCGTACTCGTTAAGACGTGACAGCACTAAGTCTAGGTGCTGCTTGTGTTCTTCTTCGGAGGTGGAGGCGATCAGTATATCGTCTAAGTAGACGAACACGAAATCTAAGTCGCCTAGTGCTGAGTTAATGTATCGTTGGAATTTCTGTGAAGCATTGCGAAATCCGAACGTCATGACTGGGAATTCGTAGAGTCCGAAGGGCGTGATATCCGCCGTCTTGGGTACGTCCTCTGGTGCTATTGGTATTTGGTGATAGGCCTGACGTAAGTCCAGGGCTGAGAAGATGCACTTGCCGTGGAGCAAGGTTATGCAGTCGTGCATGTGTGGAATTGGGTAGCGGTCTGGGACTGTAACCGTGTTTAATTTACGATAGTCCCCGCAAGGGCGCCAGTCACCATTCTTCTTAGGTTCCATATGTAATGGGCTGGCCCAGGAGCTGTTTGAGGGGCGACAGATGCCCAACTCGCACCATTTTCTGAATTCAGCTTTTGCTGCTTTGAGTTTCGCAGGTGAGAGGCGGCGAGCGCTCTGTGAGACTGGTGGTCCTGTCGTTAATATGTGGTGAAATACCTCCCGCTTCTTGACAACCCGGAACTGAGCTGGTCCGAAAACGCTGGGGTATTGTTAATGATGCTTGCATATTTGTGGTGCGGGGCCAAAAACGAGATTCGAAAGGATCGCACTGCTTTGACGAACGCAGGTGCATATGTGAATTGGTTACCATTTATCAATCTCTTAAGCTTGAGATCGGGTAAGAGGTGGTAGTGAGTAAGGAGGTCTGCTCCGATGATGGAGTGGGAAACGTCCGCTACGGTAAAGTTCCATTTGAGCCTGTAGGGTAGGCCTACGTCTATTTGGAGGCGTGCGACGCCAAAGACATCTATTGTGGATCCGTTAACGGCGTATAATTTGACTTCAGCTGGGCCTCCTCGCCAGCCTTCGGGTTTCGGGATGACCGAGATGTCGGCACCAGTATCGATTAAGAAAACTTCGTTGGAGAGCTTATCTTTAACGTGGAGACGTGCGGTAATCCCAGACCGACTCTCAGTCTCCACGACAGCAGGTTGATCTAGTTTTCCTGGTTGGCGGGGGTTTCAGGGTTTCTAACCTTGTGATCTTGGCCGGATCCGCGTTTCCAGCTGCACGGGAGGACGCAGTTGCGTGCTTCTGTACCAAATTTGAAGTGGTACTGGCAAAGCCACTTCTTGTCGTTGCGCGAGCCAGACGGTGATCTAGCAGGCGAAGAATTGCGCTTATCTCTGGAATTGGGGCGTGAGCGTCTTTCCTGCCTGGAGCCCTTGTGCAGGTCACGAATAGCCGCTAAGATTTGGGTACCGATATCCTCTGAGATCGCAGGGGGAGAGTTGGGTGTCTCCAGAGCGTTGATGTTGTGCGATTGCTGAAGGACGTCGTGGGCCATGTCTGCACTTTTGAGAAGTTCTGTTTCTTCTTTGTAATTCATGACCATGATCTGGATTTGCGCTGGAAGACGAGAACGCCACAAAGAGATGACAGTATCTCTTGGCACACGACCTTGAGCCAGGCTTAACATCTCAGCCAGAAAGTCAGATGGTCATTTAGAACCGATTTCTAGTCCTTTGAAAAGCCTGTCTAGCTGTTTCTCTGGAGTCTCCGCGTATCTTTCTGTAAGGATTTTCTTGATTGTAACGTATTTCTGACCTCTGACGAGAGTGTTCAGTTTGTGCTGCAGGTCGTGGTGAATATCTTGAGTGAGATGTCTGCCTACAAAGTTGAATTTGGCTTCGTCATCGGTGACGACGTGTGCCAGAAATAGGTCTTCTAATTGTTTGAACCAACCTTGTAGATCGTGTTTGTAGAAATTCCAAAACTGTAGATGTTTGGTGCTTGCGAATGCTGAAGGGTTATGTGATTGAGTGTTGAGATTTAGGTTGGGTTGTGTGAGAGGAGAAGGGATTGGTCCCAGAGGGTGTGTATGGGTACATCCGGTCGAGAAGATCGGGCCCGGTGGCATTGAAGCTGTGGCAGCTGGAGTAGCAGTGAGGTATCGTTCGATGAGCTTCGCGAGCCCCTCCAATTTGCGGTCCATTATCCCTTCCACTCGTTCGTCCACGAACTTCATTAGATTCCCAATATCATCTGCCGTGACGAAGTCACTGGTGCGTTGCGAGTGAATATCCCTGTTCGCAGGGAGCTGCTTGCGGAGGGCACCGGTTATTGGATTGGCGAGTGATTGTGAGAGCGAGTAGCAGCCTTGCCCTCAGTGCGGGGGGGTTGATTGAATTCAAAGCTGAACCGCCTCTGTCCTGCTGTTGTATCGCTGGCAATGGGTAAACCAAAGGTGAACATCGAGGTTGTGTTTGGCGTCGTTGGCTGGATCTCAAAAGTTGGAGTGAGGGGTGCTTCGGCCCTTGTGTTGGGGGTGAGGCTTGTGTAGACGTGGCGCCACTCGGCGGGGGAACTTGATTAGGTGCCTCTCGGTCGGCTGAATTGCTTTTGTTAATTGGAGAATGCTGCATCATATTTGTGGTCAAAAGAGCTCTTCTAGAGCTACGGGTAGTAAGGAAGGGTAGGTTAGGATCCCGTGTGGATGAATCTAGTAGCACTTTTAGTTCGCGTTTGCTCATTTACGAGGGAATGCAGAAATCCGTGGAATGAGGTTGATACGGTGCCTAAAATTGCCTTACGCCGCTGCGTATTACAAACTCCGAGATAGTGCTCGCAGGCACATACAATAATTTAATAAACTAAACCTAAGCTAAAGCTTAAAACTAAATCACGTGTTTTTTGTTATTTCATAAATGTCGTGGCGCGGACGAAGGCAATGCTTGATTGCACGGAGAGTGCTGTTTCCCCTGCGTGAGTCGCTGCTCAAAGGAGAGGGAAACAACAGCTCCGCCTCGGCGACAGCATTGACGTAGGAGAAGGATTGATTGCGAACGCGTGCCGCGAGCCGAGACAATACTGAGTGTAAGGGAGAGCGCCGCCTCCCTTCGCACGAGTCACCGCTCGAAAGAAAAAAAAAAAGAAAGGGGGAAACAAACTCTCCCGTACCGGCAGTTGCGTCGACGCAAGAAAAGATTTGCGAAATAGTCTCACTAGATAATGCGTTAGTTCGCTGCGGACGCGGAAGTGCGGAACGGAAGTTTCGAGAAATACTGTAAAAGAAGTCTTTGGAAGCGACATTGCGTGAGAGCGAGTTTGAAAAACGCGACAGTGCACGAAAGTTGAAATGGCCGCCAAGATGGCCGCCAAGATGGCCGACAAGTTCTTGGAACGCGTGGACGTTGCGCGCGAATTCCGAGAATTCATGTTGGAGTAGGTGAATAATTGGAAGGCGAAGGCACAAAAATAGGCAAACTGAGCAAAGCTCTTTATTGTAGCAAAGGTGTGAAACAGCGTGTGTGCGAGCGCAAGCGAGCATAAGTCGGTAGGCAGCGTGGTTGCGATAGCAGCGGGAGAAGCGTCCGTCTAGCTCGGCCGTTGTCACAAGAGAGAGCGAGCGGGCAGGGAGCGGCAGTAGCGACGGCGTCGGCAGGCACGGTGTCGGTGGTGGAGAGCGCAATAGTCAGTCCGCTGCGCTACTCTGCTACTGCGTGGCGCCATCTATACTTCGTGTTCATCGTGACCTATATATGAAAGTGTGGACTCGAAGTCCCGTGTATCTCGACACTCCCTCCCTTCGAGGGTATGCGCTTTCTAGCATCTATATATGGGTGTATATGAACATTTCCATTCTAAATAAATAAATCTAAGACTAAGCTTAGCTCTAAATGAAAGAGATTATACATTATAAAAAATGTACAATTGTACATCGTACGATTTACAATTGTACATCGAGAGAAAAAGAAACAATCTAAAGGAACGACAGTCTAAATATTCTGATCTCCACTGGAGCTTTATGGACTTGTCTCTGAAAGAGAGAAAAATAAATTTTTCTATAAACATCTAAATTTTATTTAAAGTCTCTTTAATTTTGGTGTATTATGTGTGTTTGTGTATGGCGTCTTTTTCTAAGTTTTATTTCAATCTAAATTTAAGATTTTATCACGCAAGTATTTGTGTGCATCAAAAGGAAGTGGTTTCGTCATAATATCGGCTTCATTTTCTTTAGTCGAAACCCAACTAACTATTACTTTACCTTCTAAGACACATGATTTTATGTAGTCCCCATGGGTAATAGCTATATGGCTTTTACTCCCGGTCTTTTCTCTGTTCTCTAAATTATTTTTGATTTCTTCTACAGTATCATCAAAATTCTTAAGTTTGTCACTGCCGTCTTTTTGAGTACAATTTCCGGCCGATTTTTTATCACACCATATGGTAACAGGATACATTGTTTTACCTGTAATATCTCTGATGGTTTTATCTAAAGACACAAGTTCTTGGCAAGCTTCGCTCATGGCGAGATATTCTGCTTGACATGTAGACAAGGTGACATATGATTGTTTGTGGCTTCGCCACATTATTGGATCGCCAAATAACTTTACAATATAGCCACTTGTAGACGATGAGTCAAACCAATCTCGAAAGCTTGCGTCTGTCATTGCTTCTAGAGTTTCGTCTTTGGCTTTATATGTCAATCCAAGATCTGAGGTTCCTCTAAGATATCTGAATATACGTTTAACGTTTTTCCAATCATCTTCGGTTGCATTTAATTGTCGTCTAGATAAATAATTTACTGCAAAGGCTATATCAGGTCTTGTGACACTTGCTAAATACAACAAACTCCCTATAGCTTCTCTATATGGTGCTTTGTTTTTATGCAGTAAGTCATCTGATTCATCTAAGTTTTTCTCATGTCTTAACTCTCTATTTTTGACTTGTCTAGTCACCATTGAAGTTCTTTGAGCCTTGCAATCTTTCATGTTAAAACGTTCCAGAATTTTCTCAATATATTCAGTTTGTCTAAGCATCAAAATTTTATTTTCTTTATCTCTAATAATTTTCATTCCAAGAAAATTTTCTGGTTCGCCTAAGTCCTTCATTTTAAATGCAAGACTTAGTTTCATTTTGACTTCGTCTAATTTTTGTTTGTCGTTACCAGCCAGAAGTATATCATCTACATACCAAATTGGCAGAACTGATTTTCCTTCTTTTCTCTATGTGAACAGGCATGGTTCGTTGATGTTTTTTTTTTCAAGTACTAACTTCAGCGCTTCTTCTGAGAACCTTACATTCCATCTTTTCGGACTTATCCTCAAACCATACAGAGATTTCTGCAGTAAACATACTTTAGTTTTTCTGATTTCTGGATCGCATTCTATGCCATCGAGGATTTCCATGTAAATTTCTTCTTCTAGTACCCCGTTCAGAAAGGCTGTTTTTACATCCAATTGATGTACTTCTAATTCATATTTATTAATAATCGCGAGCGCTGCTCTGATTACTGCTAGTCTGGAAACAGGTGCATAAGTTTCTCTTAACTCATATTCTTTTCTATCTTTAAATCCTCTAATTACATGTCTGCCTTTATACACTGTTTCTCCATGTTCTCCAGATTTCTTTTTAAATACCCATTTGCAGTCTATGGTATGTATCTTTTTGCCATCTATAGTTTTAGTAGGTCTGTCAATAATTTCCCATACTTTGTTTTCCTGCATCGAGTTAAGTTCTTCATTTATAGCTCCAAGCCATTTCATTTTGTCTGTAGATTCCATAGCCTCTTGATACGAGATGGGATCATTATTAATTGATACTAATAATACATGTCCTAATTCGTCGTCTAAATTATTTTTGTTGATTCTTGTTTCAGAGTCTTCACTGATAATGGTGAGACTTGTATCTTCTAATACTTTCTCTATTTGTGTTCTTCTAGTGGCCATGTATTTTTCTCTATTTTCCAGAGTTTTAGCATTTCTCCCAGGTACGTTTCTTTTCTTAACTTCTAAATTGTTGGCATTTTTATTCTCAGCTTTCCTTTTCTTTGGCATCGCTTCTGTTTGTTTTTCCTCTTCTTGCTGTTTTTCCTCTGAATTTTCTGTCTGGATATTTTCTTCTATATATTCTGTTTCTTCTAAATTTTCTGTTTCATCCAATTTATTGCACACTTCTGATTTATCATAGTGTGTGTTTTTATAGACTAATTTTTCGTTACATCTAACGTGTCTAGATTGGAGAAACTTTCCAGTTGTAGGATGCCACAGGACATAACCAGTCGTCGAGTAGCCAACCATTATAGCTTTTATTGCTCTTTCTGAAAACTTTCTTTCATTGATTGGTATTTTAGCATATGCTATACATACAAATCTTCTGATTCTACCTAAATGGCATTTGGTTTTCGGAGTCAGCATTTGTATTGGCATTTCAGAATTTAACGATCTATGTGGGGTTCTGTTGTAAAAATGAACCGCGGCTTATAGTGCCAATATCCACATGGTCTCCGATACGCCAGAATCAAACATCAATGATCTTGTCTTTGCCTGTATCGTCTTGTTAAATCTTTCAGCTGTACCGTTGAGTTCAGGTGTATATGGAGGTGCTGCGTTAAATTCTATCTTTTCTCTTTTCATAACTTCTAAAAATTTTCCTTCAGTGAACTCCGTGTCATTATTAGCTCTGATGTAACAGACTTTTTCGTTCTTTGCTAATAAATTTCTGGTGGTCATTAGGAATCTTTCTAAACATTCTCCAGCTTCATTTTTGTGTTTTACAGAATAAGCTTTTGCAAATCTTGTATGGTCATCTAAAAACACAATTATAAATCTATTTCCACCAGGAAATGAAGCTGGCTTTATAGGTCCCATTGTGCCGGTATGTATCATTTCTAAAGGCCTTGATGCTCTAGTTCTATTTTCTGAGAAAGGCATTTTCTCCATCTTTGCCATGATACACACCTCACAATCCAATATTGATTTATCGAA
The DNA here is from genome assembly GCA_036365515.1 of Torymus aiolomorphi. Taxonomy (NCBI): domain Eukaryota; kingdom Metazoa; phylum Arthropoda; class Insecta; order Hymenoptera; family Torymidae; genus Torymus; species Torymus aiolomorphi. Next base: position 82,920,098 of record CM070877.1, on the reverse strand, counting down.
TTTAATTCCTTTTAATTTTTCCTCTACTTTTTGTAATTGCTTAAGATAACCAAGAAATGCGTGGCCTAAGTTTATATGTCACAGCGTCCCATCATCTAGTTTATTTATGTTATCTTCTTTGGTTCTTAAATTATGGTTTGCAATTGCTAAGGATTCTATAATATTCATACTATCTAAATTATGAATTTTTCTGTTTAATTTATTTTCATCTAAGTCAAAATCACTAATGTTTTGGGAATTATCGACATTTTCAGATGTTTGAACGAGTTTTTCTCTATTCTCCCTCCCAATCTCAGACGTGTTATTATTAATTTGTTCTGAATTCTTTTCTATATTTTTATCTAACTCTAAGTTCAAGACATCCATCTGAGATTGTTGTAAAAACTCATCCAAAGTAACTAATCTAGCCATGCATGAATATTTTTCCCGTTCTAAATTCTTAATAGTAATGTTACTTTGCTTCTCGGCATCTAGAGTTATTAACTAATTAGGCTTCTCATATTTCCCTGTTAAATATTCTACTCCTATATCTTTATCAAAAATTTTTAACGTTTCATCGTCTAAATAAATACCTAATCCTACATCTACAAAGCGCCTAAGGGAAATGAGATTTTCTGATATATCTTCTGCAGATATTACATTCTTTAAAATTATTTTATTATCGCTATTTATGTTCGATTTAAGAATTAAATTGCCTTTACCGTCTATTACAATATTAGCCGAGTCATTTTTATTAGCGCTTCTAATTACTTCTCCCGTGCATTGCCTAAACTCACTTAAAATTATGCCTTTATTTACTATGCGATCGGTAGCGCCTGAGTCCGCGATAAAAGTGATGTGTGTTTGTGTGGGTGTATTTAATTTGCTAGTATTCATACTTGCGATATAAACTCTTGCTCCTTGTGCTAGGGTATTCTGGGATCCGCCACGTGCACCCCGATTTGTACTTCTTTCGAACACCCTACCTCTAAAGTTACCTCTATCACCCCTCTAATCGCAATTCCACCACTTCTGTTAGTATTTTCTCTTCCTCTAATTTTTTTTTTTTTTATTTCCTCTGAATTATATAGTATTATTTTTATTATTTTGATCGTTATTTACGAACCTGTTCTGTGTTACGACTGTCCCTTTATTGGGACAGTCCGTTCCCTTATGATTTCTCTCGCCCTGGAATACATAACAAAACCATAGCCCATACTCCGCCAGGGGACACGCGGAGGACACATGGTCATTTCTATTACATCTGTAGCACCTATTGTGCCCCTGTGCGCGCCCCTCTGCCGGCCTCTCGGCTATGTTCGCCTTTCTTGCCTTTCTAGTATCTTCTAAGTGTTTGTTTTTGGCTTGTAACTGTAACAAGAATGATTTGATTTCATCCAATGTCATGTCTTTGTTTTCAGCTTGTCTACGAATTAGAGAAGCCGACCTTATTCGGGATTGTTTTTTGAGACAACATGATAAAAAGCTGACCTCTTTTCTTCCTCCGTCAGTGGTACGCCCGCATCGCAGCTTTCATAATCTCTTATGATAGTATCAAATCTATCACTAAATTCATTTACTTTTTCTCTATTGTTCATCTTGATGCGATACAGCTGTGCTCTGACTGAGGAAGCTGTTACGTTTGACTCTAGTTTTCTAAATTCTTTAATTTTACTAATTATTTCTTTTGGATCTTCTACATTTAAAATCTTTTTGTGGTAATATTCATCTAAATGATTTATTATTATATCCCTCACTAAGGATTTTCTCTTTTCTAAATCATGCTTTTCCAGGTTAGGTGGTTGCGTTATTTTATCATCTATAACATTAAGCAGGTCGTTTGATCTTAATTCAGAATTCAAGTAATCCAGCCATATTTATAGCTACTTTCTGAGTGAGTTTATAATCTCTTTTAACACTCAATTCTGTATCATTACTTTTTGCTTCTAAAGAACCTAAATCTTCCAAATTTTTAAACGTTTTATTCAATTCATCTATTATGTTTGGCTGGGTCACTAAATTATTCATTTTGTTTTCTAAATTTCTATTTTAAATTTGTAGTAGTGGAATTGTGAAGGAGTGTCTTTACCTCTAAACGTTTAATTATAGCTTTCTCGATTTGCAGAAATATTTCTGTCAATTTCTGCTGCGTGTGTGGGCTGGTGTGTTGGATGACATTATTATTGTGTTGATATATTGTGTTCTCGTCTATTTTGTGTAAATAATTGTTCTAGTAAATGTTTGGTCTTTTTATTTCATCTATCTATCTAAATGCATGCCAAAAAAATTATTGCATGCTCGAAAAATTGAACAGATCTGTATTCTATTTTCTCTTAATTAATTGTTTACATTCTATTTCTAATTTTTATTTTATAATAAAAAATTTATATTGTTATAAGTTTATTTATGTACATATGTATATATGTGTAACACTGAATGAATGACTTCTTTTTATATGTATAGGACATAAAGTATATTTTTATGTGTAACAATAAAAATAAAAATAACTTTGCCGGTTGTTAGCATCAGCTTGTCTTTCCGGAGTTTTATCTCCCATCGTTTCAATTGAGGGTTATTTGGTTATCCTCCTTCTAAACTTCTAACGTCTGTAAAGCTAAACATTTATTCTACGTAAATTGTGTTTAATTTTATATATAAGAAATTATGTTGCTTTTCACCAAGCTAGACCGCACAGCAAGTCTAGTTAGTTCCAAGCTAGCCACTATTCCCGCACGCACCGAGCCCGCACTCGTGCTCCCTCCGAACGTAACGTCACGCACAGCAATGGCGTCAATAATGTCGGAGAGCCGGCCGTACACTTACGCAAGTCTCGACACGCACTAAGAAAAAGCGACTGAACATGTAGGCAAGAATCCTCTGCACAGCAGTATCATCTATGCCTCATGTTGTCATTCCAGTATTTATTTGTTTTTGCCGACTTTATGCTTATATTCTAATTTACGTGTATATACGTATACTCGCGACAGAGTGAGAGAGAGAATCGAATTTCATCTAGCGTCTTTTATGTAATTCACTTAGATCTGTGTGTGTCGCGAATGCACTTAACCACACTTGAAACTTTCTATATTTTTTCAGATCGTGAATTACTAAAAACTATTTTTCATGACGAAAAATTTAACTATCTAACTTCTATTGAGCTCCTCAGAAACGATGCGTTTCTGGGAAATGTCACGCGTGCAATTATTTTTCGTATCACGCCAGCCCCACGCCATTATTCATTTCGAGAAAAAAAGGATTACTTCTTTATGCGGATTTCTTTATATTGATATCTAATCTAATCTACTGAAACTTTCTTTATTCCAGCGTCTAATCTAATACACTTAAAGGAAACTTTAACTAATTCTAACCGTCTAAAAATTAATATCACGTCTATTTCTCGCTTTTCGCGAGGATAACTTAAAATGGCCGCGCGTCTCAAGTTAGCCAAACGGACTCAGGTACTCACCGAAACACAGCTCTAAAAAAAACTTCCTGGCGTTGCCGGGCCGATAATCTGTTGGAGTAGGTGAATAATTGGAAGGCGAAGGCACAAAAATAGGCAAACTGAGCAAAGCTCTTTATTGTAGCAAAGGTGTGAAACAGCGTGTGTGCGAGCGCAAGCGAGCACAAGTCGGTAGGCAGCGTGGTTGCGATAGCAGCGGAAGAAGCGTCCGTCTAGCTCGGCCGTTGTTACAAGAGAGAGCGACCGGGCAGGGAGCGGCAGCAGCGACGGCGTCGGCAGGCACGGTGTCGGTGGTAGAGAGCGCAACAGTCAGTCCGCTGCGCTACTATAATCTTAGTTCCAACCTTTTAACACTAGATGGCAACCAATTTTTCAAATCCACATATAAAATTATAACTTACACACTATAAGAATTCACAGTAATTTCATTATTTTGGAGTCGAAGATATGTCTACTTGGGTCTTCCTGACGAGTCCACCAAGTACGACAAGGACGAAACTCCCCGATACTATATTTTATTCCGAAATTAATAGTTATTCATTTTAAAAAAAAATTTTCTCTCATGTGTGTCGCCGTTTGTCAAAAAATTCTTATCGAGAGAGGAGGAAGCTTAAACAAAAGCTACCTTTCTCGATTTGAGAATAGACATTCGACTAACGCATAAGAGATTTGCTTGTTGAAGTCCGATTAAAAATTCAAAACTATTAAGATAGCACCACGAGCGCTTACAACATATTTAAAAATTTTTTGTATTGAAGATATGGTTAATGTATTTAAAAATATTGCAACGAGGTATAATGCAGGTAGGTTAATGAAATTGTCGATCACTTAAAAAACATGTATTTTTTATGAATAACTAAAGACCGTATTATTTAAATAAAATTAAAAATATACCCCTACAGCCAGTTTTCAATCATTATGAAAGCAGATATGATTATGAAAATAAATAATTTATTAAAATAATACAGATGTTTGTTATTTCTTAAAGAACTAATTATTTTGAAATATTTTCAAATACTTGTTTTTCAGAGAATATTTCATAAATCGACTCAAAATTTTAACCACTTATTACACTTATTAAAAACTATATTTGGTTAAAATTTCAATACATTTCCTTCATTTGTTTTTGAGAAAAATTATTTTATAAAAGTATAAAAAAAGGAATTAATAAATTAGTTTGAGGAAGCTACGTGCCAATGAATTGGCAGCGGTTTTTTTATTTATGCAAATATCGACCTAACATTTGATGAAAATATTTTTTTCATAAAAAACTAAAAGTAAACGAGTTTTGAGAGATTTTAAAATTTTGCAGGCTCACTTCACCTCAAACATCCCATATATGAGGCATTTCACGTCAACTGTCCCAGCGCGGCGCGCGAGCGCCAAATCGTGCTATATCTAGCTCATGTTTACGATACTAAAGCGTACTTAAAAAAATTTTATGATAAGCATTTCCGACGTATTTTTTCCTCAGCCTTCGAATGGTGTAGGCAGTTTTCCCGAAATATTCCATTTTTGTCTTCAAAAAGTACAACACGTGTTATATCTTAAAAAGTGTATTTTTAATATTTTCTTTTACCCTCTAGATCGAAAGCTGAGAATTTTTTACGTAGGAAAGTATAGTTTCCAAAGAGTGCCCGAAAGGTTTTCTGCGAGGAATAGAATGCGAAAGAGTAGACGCATCACCTTTCCGGCGCGCGGGACTACGCGGTACAGCGCGCGGGCTGCGCTTGCCTCATTGCCTAATAATAATCTTTTATAATCTTTAATTTTTTACCTGTTTTTTTTTTTTATTCTTGAATAACGCATGGAATAATATTTTATTAATTATTTCATAAAAAAATAAAATTTTTGATTAACGTTTGTTTTTCAGTGTAGACAATTTTTTTGTTTTTGGTTTCACAGCTTTCTTAGGGAAGATTTTATACTCAGAACTAAGAGAGGTTTTTTTGAGCTTCAATGTACTTTCATCTATTGGAATAATAGCATGATACAGTAACGTGCCTGGTATAGTTTTAGCCTTGTTCAGTCTTGGTTTTATTTTCAAAACCGTTTCTTCATACGATTCTTTACTGCTATAAAAAACTTTCGTTTCTTTGCAGTAATCTTTAGCCCAGTTATACAGCTCTTCTCGCGTTAAAATATGATTACTAGAAGAAACTTGTAAACTCGCTCGTTTTGCACCCCTTTTTTGGTTCGCGCCTATACCATCGCACGCACCTTTGCCATGTGCTGTGGCGTGAAAATGCCACTCAGCTTTAACTCCAAAATCTTTCTCGTGAAAAAGAAGATTTTGAAAATTGAATTTATTTTTAAAATGCTGACCTGCTCCATCAGTCAAATAATAAACTTTCTTGACTGCAAAATTAGTTTTAAGATAAGATATTACTATTTTTTGATATTCATAAACGGCTATGGTATCATGATTTAAGTTGTCAGAAATCACAGCAATGCTTACATGTTTGAGTTCATCGTTTTGTTTATAGTACACTACAACTGTAAAAACTATTGCTTGGTTGTTATTCCAGTGGAAGGATTGTGTAGAATTTTGTATAACGAAAGCATAATTTTGTGCAAAATCGCAACACACGAGAAATTCTCCTTCTTGAAGATTGCTTTTTACGTTATTTACAAAAAGTGAATGTTTCTTAGCAAAAAAATCGTGAGTTTTTAATTTCATTAATTTCTCCCCCAGTATGTCCATAAATTCGTTCACATTTACAGTTTTGGAAGCTATTGTACACCTATCTGTTTGAAACAACGATTGATACTCGATTTGAGAAATATCATTTTCATCAAAACATTTAAGTAAATGTTTTCGTAATGTAGACGTATTGGGGCAATCCAAACAGTCACCCAAATAACATCTATCGTGTGAATCATTACACACAATTGCTTGGATGCAATCGTGATAGTTTTTCAGGGGCAATTGGGTGTCTTTAGTTAAATTTTCTATGTCCATAGCACCTAGCATGAGCTTCACATTTTCGTGATGCCCACACACGCATACATTATGTGTACCGCTACTCCCAGCTAAACCACAATATGGTGGCCTCAATTCTGTAAATTTCGTAAAACCAATGTTAACGTACTCATTTTCTTTTTTATATAAATTATACAATTCATTTAAATTACCAAGCAGTAATCTTTTTTGAATATGTTCTCTTTTGCTATTACTCTGTTTAATAGATAGATAATCTTTTGAACCCGGCATGATTCGACTTACATCATCTCTCTCATAAAAAGATTTGACAGAATTTACAGTATTAGCTGGAAGTAGTTTGCCACATTTCTTAGCAGGTATTGAAAATATTCCGCTATTTGCTACCAAATCTTTCGCTTCACGAGCCTCCCGTTCACTGCAATTGAATTCTCGCATCAAGTTCTTACGAGACCAAAACTCCGGTGCAACGGTTAATTGATAATTGAATTCTTTCTTGCTTATTTGTTAACTCTGAAAACTTTTTCTTAATTTGTTGGAGAACTGCAACACCAGCTTTATGATATTCATCATCGCACACTATTTTAGCTTTTTTAGCATCAGTTTGAGGTAAATTTGATTTCTGATTATAAATTTGGCGTCGACAGGTTAAACATATTTTAGCATTTTCAGGTACTAAAGGAAATGCACTTCTTAAAAGTGTTGGAAAATCAGTCAAATTCTTAGATGCAGAGTGATCATTTTTATTTAAAGGATTTATACATTTCAATTTCCAATGCGAATCCATTTTAATCGTTTATAACAGAAATGGCAAGCTTTTTCTTTGCTATCAACGACAAATTCGAAAAAATTCGAGGAGGAAAAAGATAAAAAGTTATGGTAATTATATACTTTTGACGTGACAATTTGCATACAGAGTAAAAAGTGTGGACGCTACCTACCGAATGAAAAATAAATGATTCCGTGTCGCATCGCAAACCGCACTGTACCGCGCGTAGCGTACAATATGCTTTCGCCCTGCTGTGCATATAATCTTTCGCGTTTTATTTGCATAGCATAAAACATCTTGGACAATTTTTGGGAAATATCCTTTCCTACCTAAAAAAAGGATAGCTTTCAATATTATGGGTAAAACAAAATACTAAAAATATACTTTTCGAGATATAGCACGTAAAAAAAAAAAAAAAATTATCTACACTGAAAAACAAACGTGGGTACAAGAGTTTGCACATATTGCTGTTAACTAATTTTATTTTTTTATGAAATAATTAATAAAATGTTACTCCATGCGTTATTCAAGAATAAAAAAAAAAACAGGTAAAGAATTAAAGATTATAAAAGATTATTATTAGGCAACGAGGCAAGCGCAGCCCGTGCGCTGTACCGCGTAGTCCCGCGCGCCGGAAAGGCGATGCGTCTACTATTTTGCATTCTATTTCTCGCAGGAAACCTTTCGGGCACTCTTTGGAAACTATCCTTTCCTACGTAAAAAATGCTCAGCTTTCGATCTAGAGGGTAAAAAAAAATAATAAAAATACACTTTTTAAGATATAATACGTTTTGTACTTTTTGAAGGCGAAAATGGAAAATTTCGGGAAAACTGCCAACACCATTGGAAAGCTGAGGAAAAAATACGCCGAAAATGCTTATCATAAAATTTTTTTAAGTACGTTTTAGTATCGTAAACATGAACTAGATATAGCTTGATTTGGCGCTCGCGCGCCGCGCTGGGACATTTGACGTGAAACGCCTCATATATACTTGGGTGGTTCAATAAGTCCGTGACTTTGAAATGAAAAACACTATTTATAACCAAAATTCCAATTTATTTTTCAACATAGTCCACTTTTAACCGTAAACATTTATTATAGCGGTACTCAAGCTTATTTATGCCCTCTAAATTATATAAACTCCTCAAAATATTCATTTGTCGCAGCAATGATCTCTTCGTTCGACGAAAATCATTTACCTCTAGGTCAAGTTTTCATGTTAAGAAACAAAAAATAATCGGAAGGGGACAAATCTGGAGAATAAGGTGGATGAGGAAGTATTTTGTAGCGTAAACTAAATAATTTGGCCGTTGTAATGGCACTCGCGTGAGCTGGTGCATTGTCGTGGTGGAAAAGCACTTTTTTTTCGCCAGATGAGGCCGCTTTTCCTTCAGTACGGCATCGAAGCGATCTAATAATGTGGCATAATACTCTCCTGTAATATTTTTTCCCTTCTGGAGGTAATCGATTAATATTATACCACGTGAGTCCCAAAAAATTGTGGCCATGACCTTACCAGCTGATGGAACCGTTTTCGCTTTTTTCGGCGCAGATTCCCCAGGCTCAGTCCACATTTTCAACTGTTTTTTTGTTTCTGGCGTATAATAATGAATCCACGTTTCATCAACAGTTATATAACTTTGCAAAAATGTGCATGCCATGCGATGGAGCAGACTCCTTATAATATTTTGCGAGCTTTTCTTCAGTTTCCTTGATTGATTTTCCTCGTAGAAAATAATGATTAATAAGCACGCGAAACTCGCTTTTTTCCATCGTTTTATTTTAACAAAGAAACACTAAATTCAAATGACTTCAAAAAATTTTCTTACCAACGTACTGACTTGAAACTTTGTATACGCACTGATATTAGATTGTATTCTCTTAAAGTAGTAACATATTTACGATAACAGCACCATCTTTCGAGAAGGTACGGACTTATTGAACAGCCCACACACACACACACACACACATATATATATATATATATATATATATTATATAGTCGTAAGCGTTATTTGTGTCACGCAGCCCCCCTCGCCCCCCTCAGCTCCCCTCAGCCCCCCCTCAGCCCGCCTCAAAATAACTTAAAATTGTGATTTTTTCTACGTTATTTTGAATATGAGCCCCCCCTCGCCCCCTCGCACCCCCCTCATTTAAATGTTCACTTAAAAGTTTATTTTTTTCATGTATTTTTCGTATGTTTTATTAATAAGGTAGTATATAAAGATGTAACGTTTCAGAGTAATTTTGAATTCTTAATTTCTGAAATAAAAGAGTAAACTGTTTTTTTGGAAAGGTTCGATGTTAATGAGTATATTGAGTTACTGTTTGTGCAACGTTTCGATAACTATGTTGTTATCCTTATCAAGCACTAGAATTTATTAATATATGGAGATAAATACAAGTCAATAATTAAAATACATACAAATAAACAATTTGTTCGTCATTCTTACCTAAAATTACATTCATTATAATGTTAAAACATCGTCAATTTTATAAAATTTTGTTTTTGTTTATCTAAAAAATATAGAAACAATAGTGAAAAATCAGATGGAAAAATTTTGCACAAAAGTTGAGAAGTCAAACTGATTACAACTGTTACCTTGCTTTCTTGGTAAAAACAATATAAACATCGTCAATTGTATTAAGAGCTTTGCACACTTTTTAACTCACATTAAGTTAGGACAGTAACTGAATAAATTAACATATAATAAACAAACAATAATAAATTAACACAAGGGAAAGCAAAGGCAGTCAGACTACGTTAAGAAGATGTAAACAGACCACTGATAAAGGACCCCGCACACAATGTATGGGAAAAAATCATTCGGTCAAATTGAACGAAATTGAAAAAAGATAGATTTCTTCAGGACCTCAAGATCTATTTTTTTTTCCATAGTTTCGTTCAATTTGACCGGATGATTTTTTCCCATACATTGTGTGCGGGGTCCTTTGAATATAGTCAAGTGATCAATACCAACGTCAATTAACTACGTATATGACATAGTAATTGACACAGTATATCAATGACGATATTAAAATCTATTTAATTTATAATCATTACCTAAACAGGTAGATAAGGTCAGTTTAATTAAAACTTTATTGTTAGTGTCCTAAAAATCAATTTGTCACAACCACAAAGTAAAAATTAATCTTTATCATTAAAGAAAACCCATCAAAATTCAAATCTCTCCCTAGATCTTAGGCGCCTCGTCCTTGCGCATTGAACACAACGGAGTGTGGTGCTTACGTAGATACAAAGCCCCACGAGTGGCAGTAATACACTACTGCATTCATACACCAATAAGATAACCACGCGGGCAATTCGAATATTTTGAAGTTATGTGAACGTAAATTGTACCAATAAAAATAACAGTTGTATTCAATTTATTTGATTCTTTTCAATTTGTTCAATAATTGGGAATAATGCTTACTTAATTTCTGAGTGTCTTCTTTTATATTTATAGGATTATCTTGTAATTTGATGTTAATCATTTCGGAAATTAATCTTTTTTTCCAACAACTTTCAGTATCAAGTATCTTAGCATTATCAAAGTTAAACTTATGTTTATAATTGTTGATGTGACTATTAATTACAAATTTTTTGTCATCATCTTTTTTAGTATTCGCAATGTGTTCTTTTAATCTAGTATTTAACATGCGTTTACTCTCTCCTACGTAACTAGCATTACAATCCTTACATTCGATTTTGTAAACAATGTTCGTTTTCTCGTCTTTCTCCTGTGTATCTTTTCTTCTTTTTATGACTTTGCTGAGATTATTATTTATTGTTGGAACCGTTTTCGTACCAAATTTCCTTAAATTATTGGAGACTTCTTCAAAGGTGTCTGGTATGTACGGTAAACTTAGAATAACTTTTGTGTGATCACTATTATTGTTATTGTTATTAGAATTGTCGTATTTAATTTTATTGGCTCTATTTTTCACATGATATTCAATAAAGTTAGCAGGGTAGTTATTATTATTTAGATATTCTTTTACCAGACAGATGTTTTTTCCCAAAATTTTTTATGTGATAATAATACTGCTCTGTCAACTAAATTGTAGACCATTGTCCTCTTTTGAGATATAGGATGGTGTGATTTGAAGTTTAAGAATCTACCTGAGAAGGTAGGTTTTTTATACCAATCTGTAATAATTTTGTTGTTTTCTTTTATGAGATTACTTCTAAGAAGCTGATTGTGTTGTTCTGTTCAATTTCGTGTGTAAATTTCAATTTTTCATGGTAACTATTGAAGACTTCCAATATATGTGAGATCTTATCTTTGGGTAGACAAACAATAATGTCATCTACATATCTATAATAAAAAATTGGAACAAAATCAAGTTTTTTTAAACATTCTTCTTCTAAATCAACCATCACTATATCTGCAAAGGTAGGACTAATGGGACTACCCATTTGAGACCCGAATATTTGTCTATAATAATTTCCATTAAATTGTAAAAAAGTATTGTTCATTAGGAATCTAGAAGTCTCAATTATTTCGTTCAATGGTATGTTAAGATGTGTCATGTATTTGTATCGTTTTTCTAGACCTTTAATAACCAATTCCTGGGGTACATTAGTAAAAAGTGATGTCAGATCTAAAGAAATAATAGTATCATCATTAGGAATGATAATATCTTTCGTTTTTTCAATTAAATCAAAACTATTTTTGAAGTATGAATTTGGTTTAGGTATACTATTGCGTATTAAAGAGTCTAATGTTTTTGACATTTTATAGGTGGGACTTCCAATACATGACACAATAGGCCTTAAGGGAGTCTCCTTTTTATGTATTTTTGGGAGTCCGTAAATCTTAGATAGAGTTATATTAGTTTGTGTTAATTCATTCTTATGGTATTTCTTGTTAAAGTAATTATTATCATTCCAACGATTCATTACTTTTTGAACAATTTTTTGTAGTTTGCTTAAAGGATTACATTTAACTTGCGTATAAGTACTTTTATCTAATAATAATACCTCCATTTTTCGTTTATATTTTTCATTGTCAATGGCAACAGTTACATTGCCGTTATCGGTCATTGTGAAAAAAACATCATTAGTCTTTAAAAAAGTCTTGGTTTTCTTCAACCTTTGTGCAAAAATTCTATCTTCATAGTTAATATGCTTTTTCTTATTCATATGCCCCTTAATACTATTAATAATGTTATTTCTAATGGTTTCACTATTCTCATTGTTAAAGCTATGGAAGTCAAGCATATTTTCCACATTTTTAATTATATCAACTAGTACATTACGATACGTGGGTCGGAAATTGGATTTCCGGGCCGTGCGTGGTATGACGCCCGAGGCGAAGCCGAGGGCGTCATAACGCACGGCCAGGGCATCCAATTTCCGGTCCAAGTATTGTATACTATTTTTCTTACTCCCCGGCCGAAAGTACGTTCTGTAATTGTTAAATAATTGATAAAATTGCGTTGTCGTCTGCTAGCTGTGTTTGAGTGTTAGTTTTTCTTTCGGCCCGCTCGATAGTAGTGCCTCTGTCGGCCGCTTTGGGTAGCTCGGTCGATATTACCGACTGTTTTTTCTTTCGGCCCGGCGTAGAGAGCTGGTTTTTTGGGCGTCTGCTACTTTCGCTATTGTACAGATGGTCTGATGCCCGCCCGACATTTGCAAGACCGAGGCGAAGCCGAGGTTTTGCTGGTCGGGGCGGGCATCAGAAACACATTCATTAAAAAAAGACAACACCACTTTTTATTTCAATTACCTCTTTTTTCTCGTCACACGTGCCTTTTCCTCTGTCTATTTCGTACGTGTCTAACCTTCACACCGCACAAACATATTTTTCTCGGACGCTCCCGTCCATACGTTTAAAAAACAATAACCACGATCAAACAAAACCACTTTTTATTTCAACTAACTTTTTTCTCGTCACCCGTGCACTTTCCTCTGTTTATTTCGTACGTGTCTAACCTTCACACCGCACAAACATCTTGCCTCGGGCATGCGCGCGGGCGCTGAAGCGCCGCGGGTCAGGAAATTTCGGCAGCCAATCAGAGCGCGCGGTTGGTCTAAAATAGGATGCGAAAGTTTCTCTTTCGGCCCGGAGATGCGGGCCGAAAGTACGTACTTTCGGGTGGGCGAGTAAGAAAAATTGATTTTTGGTTCTTTATGTTAACAACATCATTGAATTTTTGACCTAATGATACTACTTCAACTATTTCTTTTGGTATATCAATGTCTGTTAAGTTACAAAACCATTTGTTTGTGTTATTACTGTTTGTAGTGTTGTTTACAATATTATGATTATTTACTATTTCACTATTGTTTCTAACGGTTCTATCGGTATTTTTGATTATGTGATTCAATTTCTTTATGTATTTATCATTGGACCTATTATATTCTAATGTTGATTTTTTAGTTTGAGTTTCTATGAATTTGCTTAAATTATGGTGTGGTAACTTTCCTTCAAGTTTGCTTTTTACCATTAGTAATCTATTTTGTAAGTATTTAACATGAATATTAATATCCTCGATTTCTGTATTAAGTAATTTAGTTTTAAATATTTCTACATTTCTATTGAATTTTCTGTTAGCAGACTGACTATAGAATTGTAAATGTTTCAAATTACAGGAGATGTTATTAACGTGTTTGTGTTTAACATCACGTGTCCTACATTGAAGTAAGAAACGTCGTTTAGACTTAGCTTCTGTGACTCTCTTATTGATATGCATGTACTTCTTTAAAAGTCCCGTAGTCCATACTCCATATTCTTCTGTGATAATATTAAAAAAGGACGAAGGTTTGTCCATCGTTGTTCTTGTGATAGAGGTACTGTCCCATCTAGACCTCGAATAATTCATAGAATTTCTTTGTCACTCATTATTAAATAGTTTTTTTAGAAAGGTTCGATGTTAATGAGTGCATTGAGTTACTGTTTGTGCAACGTTTCGGTAACTATTTTGTTATCCTTATCAAGCACTAGAATTTATTAACATATGGAGATAAATACAAGTCAATAATTAAAATACATACAAATAAACAATTTGTTCGTCATTCTTACCTAAAATTACATTCATTATAATGTTAAAACATCGTCAATTTTATAAAATTGTGTTTTTGTTTATCTAAAAAATATAGAAACAATAGTGAAAAATCAGATGGAAAAATTTTGCACAAAAGTTGAGAAGTCAAATTGATTACAACTGTTACCTTGCTTTCTTGGTAAAAACAATATAAACATCGTCAATTGTATTAAGAGCTTTGCACACTTTTTAACTCACATTAAGTTAGGACAGTAACTGAATAAATTAACATATAATAAACAAACAATAATAAATTAACACAAGGGAAAGCAAAGGCAGTCAGACTACGTTAAGAAGATGTAAACAGACCACTGATAAATTTGAATATAGTCAAGTGATCAATACCAACGTCAATTAACTACGTATATGACATAGTAATTGACACAGTATATCAATGACGATATTAAAATCTATTTAATTTATAATCATTATCTAAACAGGTAGATAAGGTCAGTTTAGTTAAAACTTTATTGTTAGTGTCCTAGAAATCAATTTGTCACAACCACAAAGTAAAAATTAACCTTTATCATTAAAGAAAACCCATCAAAATTCAAATCTCTCCATAGATCTTAGGCGCCTCGTCCTTGCGCATTGAACACACCGGAGTGTGGTCTGTTTACATCTTCTTAACGTAGTCTGACTGCCTTTGCTTTCCCTTGTGTTAATTTATTATTGTTTGTTTATTATATGTTAATTTATTCAGTTACTGTCCTAACTTAATGTGAGTTAAAAAATGTGGAACGCTCTTAATACAATTGACGATGTTTATATTGTTTTTACAAAGAAAGCAAGGTAACAGTTGTAATCAATTTGACTTCTCAACTTTTGTGCAAAATTTTTCCATCTGATTTTTCACTATTGTTTCTATATTTTTTAGATAAACAAAAACACAATTTTATAAAATTGATGATGTTTTAACATTATAATGAATGTAATTTTAGGTAAGAATGATGAACAAATTGTTTATTTGTATGTATTTTAATTATTGACTTGTATTTATCTCCATATGTTAATAAATTCTAGTGCTTGATAAGGATAACAAAATAGTTACCGAAACGTTGCACAAACAGTAACTCAATGTACTCATTAACATCGAACCTTTCTAAAAAAACTATTTACTAATGAGTGACAAAGAAATTCTATGAAAATAGTAAATTATTGAGAAAATTACATTAATTATATATAAAAATATATTTTATGTATATTTCATATATTATATGAAATTAATAATTTATATTTTTCATATGTTTTATTAATAGGGTAATATTTATAGATGTAACGCTTAAGAGTAGTTTTGAATTCTTAATTTCTGAAATAAAAGAGTAAATCAATTATTAAGAAAATTAAATTAATTATATATTAAGATATATTTTATTCTATTTTTTCCACATCACCTTGGAGGTAAATAGAAAGATGCGTTTTATTTTTAAGTGGTATCCCCAGTAGGCCTAATCCATAATGAATTGTATCCAAGATTTAAATCTTTAAGAATATCGATGAAAATTGTTACTCAGAGATATGTGAAGCTTACGAAGAAGTTGACGATCTCAAACATAATAAGATGGTAGATATTTGAGTCCCGTGGAAGCAGCATGGAGATTACAAGAATTTCCTTTATGTGGTAGAAGTCACATCGTAATACGTTTAGCAATTCACACCGAAAATAAACAAAATATAATTTTCGAAGAAAATAAAGAGGAAAATGCTTTAGATAACTGGAAAACTACATTAACTTCGTGGTTTGAATTAAATAAAAAAGATAAAAATGCAAAAAATATTAAATACGTTAATATACCAAAATATTATATTTTTAAGAATAAAACTTGGATAAAACGTCAACGAGAACTAAAACATGTTGCTATAGGACGTTTAAATGTAGTATCTCCAAGAGATATTGAAAGATTTCATTTAAAATTAATTTTAAATCGTGTTAAAGGCGCAACATCTTCTGAAGAATTATGTACATTTGAAAATAAAACATATAATACTTATAAAGAAACAGCAATACAAATGGGTCTAATCGAAGATGATTTACAGATTGACAAAATTTTTGAAGAAGCTTGTAATATAATGTTACCTGTTCAATTGCGTAAATTTTTTACTTGGTTTTTAATAACAGATAACATTAATGGTAATACTATTTGGAAAAAATTTAATAAATATTTTACAGAAGATTTTGACAATAATAAAAATAACCGAGCTCTTCATCATATAAACGAAATTTTAAAAGTTGAAGAAATGTCTTGTAAAGATTTTGGATTAGATGAACCTGATGAAATTTTCGATACAAATAATGAAAATAATAAAGAAAATATTTTATTCTGTAAACAAATGTTTAATAATTACTATAGTCAAGTAAACACAGATCAAAAAACAATTTTTACACAAATATTAAATAATGAACATAAAATTAACTTTATTGATGGTCCTGGAGGCTCAAGTAAAACGTTTTTATATAAAACTTTAATTTATTATTTTTTGTCAATAGAACAAAAAAAACCGCTGCCAATTCATTGGCACGTAGCTTCCTCAACCGTAATTTGTTGATTCCTTTAATTAATTTTTATAACAAAATTTATAATTTTTTAAAAAATTTATTGCATAATTATAATTAAATTCATTTATGAATATTAAAAATTGTTCATTTTTAAATTTATTTATTTATTTATATCAAATTTATATAAATTTTGAGCTGATAAATAAAGTTATCATTTGAAATAGAAGTAAAATATCAATATTTTATAATAAAACAAATAGCTATCACGGTTGTTTTGTTATTAACAAAAACGTGTTTTTTTTATATTTCATAATTCATATTTTTTAAGAAAAAAAAATTTATAGCTATCATTGTTCTTTTGTTATTAACAAAAACGTGTCTTTTTAAAAAATTTCATAACTCACAAATAAATTATAATAATGCAGAATATAATGCATTCATAATGCATAATTCATAATTATAACAGATTATAATAGATATAATTTTTAAACATTTTAATTCATTTTGTTGGTTGGTTTTTAAAAATTAAAAAAAATCATCGAATGCCTACTCAATGACGTTTCCTCATTCCACACCACCTAGCGGTAGATATCACTGCGCGTTTTTTTAAAATAAAATATAAATCCTTTTCAATTTAGAGATTAAATTATTTTTTGTAACATGTGAATGATTTTCTGCGTTTTCCTACATAAAAATATGTTCTAAAAAGTGACTTTTTTGACCTATCGTATAAATAAATTCATTCTCTCCCTCTGCTCTAAAATTATGTAAAATCGCGAAAATGAATTTAGCCTTGCTTTTTAGGCTCAAACACGCATAAAATGGAGTTATGAGTTTTTAAAAAAAAACACGGTTTTGTTTTTGATGATAACTAAAGAACCGTGATAGATAGAAAATTAATTTTTTTAGAAAATATAGGTATTTTAATTCTCTTTCGAACGCTACCCATCAGATTCGAATAACTCGATCCTATCATTAAAAAAAATCAAAAAACAGTTTTGAGAAAATCGAAAATTTGAAAAAAAACAAAAACGGATCGCCCCAATCAAAAAACGGATTTTTGACCCGCCATCACGCAAAAAAAACAAAAAAAATGAGACCTGTCCGGTAAAAAATGACCGAGTAGAAGCTGAGATCCAGGCGTATACACACATACACACACACACACACACACGCGCACACACACACACACACACACACACACACACACATACACATCCATACAGACATTTTTCAAAAACCATGTATTTTGATTCCTAGCACCTCGGAACACAATTATAACATGTTTTTACAACAACTCAAAAATTTACTATCACAAAGCTTCCTCTAGGAGGAAGCAATTATATCGATGGCTTGGACTGGTATAGCATCTATACTATTACCGAAAGGTATGACCAGTCATAAAACTTTTAGATTACCTTTAGATTTAAACAATATTGAAAGTGCATTTTTAAAATTTGAATCAGATAAAAAAAATTTCGTGAAGTTTTTGCGATTATTTGGGATGAAGCGTCAATGATTCCACGTAACGCTTTAGAAATTGTTGATAAAACTTTACAAGATGTTTGTAATAATAATCTACCATTCGGAGGAAAATTATTAATTTTAGGAGGTGATTTTAGACAAATTCTCCCTGTTGTTAAAAATGGTTGTAGAAGCACAATAATTCAAGAAACAATAAAATATTCAAATCATTGGTCATTATTTAATATAATGTATTTGAAAACAAATATCCGTTCAAAAGATATCATGTTTGCTTCATTTTTATTAGATATTGGAGAAGGTAAATTTAATTCATTTGTTAAAACGATCTTTGTTTTAAAATATATGAAAATATAAATTGTAGTATATCAATAAATAGAGTTATATTAACATCACATAATGAAGATGCAAATATTTTAAATAATAAAATTTTAAACTATTAAATACTGAAGAAAATACGTATTATAGTTTAGATTATGCTACTCATAAAGATGTAGATTTATCTGATGATAACATCCATATTAATTACCCGATTGAAACTTTAAACAATATACGTGAAGGACTACCACCACATAAATTAAAACTTAAAATAAATACTATTGTAATGTTAATAAGAAATTTAAGTATTAACGATGGATTATGTAATGGAACACGATTAAAAATTACTAAATTATTTAAATACAACATAGAAGCAGAAATAATAACAGGTGAAAACTCTGGAAACATAGTTTTTATTCCTCGAATTACATTAAACACTGGTAATTCTTCATCATTACCATTTATTTTATATAGAAAATAATTTCCTTTAATATTAGCGTTTACTATGACTATTAATAAATTACAAGATCTAAGTTTTAATAGTGTTGGAATATATATTAGAAGACCATTATTTTCTCATGGTCAATTATATGTAGCATTATCAAGATGTAAAAATCCAGATAAAATTTTTATTGAAAATAATTCAGAAAATAAAGAAGAAATTATAAATATCGTTTGGAAAGAAATTTTAGATAATTAATTTTCAGATATTTTTCTTTTTAGAATATATCGACTACACAGAACGAAAGTAAACTATAAAAAACAACAATATATTTATTCGTTATTCAATAATAATAATAAATACATAATAAATTATTAGTTTTAGACTATTTAGAGTATGAACAAAATTATATGGAATACATGATTAATTTCGAATCAGATAAAATTATTGAAAAAGATAAATTAAAAAAACTAAATCATCAGTCAAAAAAAAAAGAAGAAAACAACAGAACAATAAAAATACAAAACTCAAAATTGGAAAACTTAAAGTTGACAAAATTTTAGAAGAATTTAAAAATCTTTCTTTACAATAATTGAATTTTGTTTTTTAGGTAAATTTTTATATAATTATTAATTAATTAATTTTTTGAATTAATTTTTAGTTAATTAAAACAACAATATTTTTTCTTTCATTTAGGACAATGGAATATACAAATAACGTTGGAAAATTTTAAATAGCATATCAGAAAATATTAAATATAAAAAAAAAAAATAATAAGAAAACAATTCAAAAATTGAATAAAACATTTCGAAGAATTTAACTTATTTTCAGGTAATTCCAATCATTTAATTATTAAATTTAATTTTACAAAATATATATTATATTATAAAAAAATATACTTTTATTGTAACAATTTTAATGTTTTCTGAAATTTGATAGTGACAAAGACAGTGGATTAGGCCTACTGGGGATACCACATAAAAATAAAACGCATCCTTCTATTTACCTCTAAGGTGATTTGGAAAAAATAGAATAAAATATATTTTAATATATAATTAATGTAATTTTCTTAATAATTTACTCTTTTATTTCAGAAATTAAGAATTCAAAACTATTCTTAAGCGTTACATCTATAAATATTAGCCTATTAATAAAACATATGAAAAATATAAATTATTAATTTTATATAATATATGAAATATACATAAAATATATTTTTATATATAATTAATGTAATTTTCTCAATAATTTACTCTTTTATTTCAGAAATTAAGAATTCAAAATTATTCTTAAACGTTACATCTGTATATACTATCTTATTAATAAAACATATGAAAAATACATGAAAAAAATTAACTTTTAAGTGAACATTTAAATGAGGGGGGTCTGAGGGGGGTCTGAGGGGTGTCATGAGGGGCGTCTGAGGGAGGAGGGGCGAGGGGGGCAGAAAATATTAAATATAAAAAAATAAAAATAAAAAAACAATTCAAAAATTGAATAAAACATTTCGAAGAATTTAACTTATTATCAGGTAATTCAAATCATTTAATTATTAAATTTAATTTTACAAAATATATATTATATTATAAAAAAATATACTTTTATTGTAACAATTTTAATGTTTTCTGAAATTTTATAGTGACAAAGACAGTGGATTAGGCCTACTGGGGATACCACTTAAAAATAAAACGCATCTTTCTATTTACCTCCAAGGTGATGTGGAAAAAATAAAATAAAATATATAATTTTCAATATATTATCGTAATATATAATTAATGTAGTTTTCTCAATAATCCATTCTTTCGTTTCAGAAATTAAGAATTAAGAACGACCCTTAAGTGTTACATTTGTATTAACTATCATCCATAAAAAATATGAAAAATCTCAATAATCTATTCTTTCGTTTCAGAAATTAAGAATTAAGAACTACTCTTAAGTGTTACATTTGTATAAACTATCATCCATACGAAATATGAAAAATACCATATTAATACAACATATGAAAAATATCTACGTTGAAAATAAATAAATTATTTACTTGTCAAAATTGGGGGGTTTACGAGCGGAGCGAGTAGGGGGGGTACCCCCCTAGTATATATATATATAGTATATATATACTCTGAGGAACACAAAACGAAGCAAATGCCTCATACTTGTGAATATTTTAGTCAAATTTAATTTCCTGAATCTTATCTACCAGAGAATCTAAGTATGTAGAAAACTCTCTGAAACATATTTTTGAGTTTGAAGCTGCATTACTTAAAACTTGTAATTTGTGGAGGTCTTTGCAAATTCGTTATTTTTCGTAAGTCTTATTATATGAAAAGAGCATATGCATCTGAGTAGTGCATATACCTATGAAACTTATGTTTTGAAGTATTATTAATATGTTTTTAATTTTAAGTGTTGCATCAATGTAATTTCAGGTACATATCGAAGTAAGGTTTGAAAGAGGTGAACATGGAGACGGAGATCCGTTCGACGGCCCTGGAGGTACATTAGCACATGCCTACTTTCCCGTATATGGTGGAGATGCCCACTTTGATGACTCAGAACATTGGACAATTGACAGTTTTAGAGGAACAAATTTATTTCAAGTAGCTGCTCATGAATTTGGTCATTCTCTGGGACTTAGTCACAGTGACGTAAAATCTGCCTTAATGGCACCTTTTTATAGAGGATATGATCCGGATTTCATACTTGACAGTGATGATATTCAAGGAATCCAGGTAATAGATTATTTATCATAAAGCTCTAAAATGATAATATCATAAATTCCAAACATATTTTTAATGGACTATGATTTATTAATTGCTATACACACAAAATAATTTGTCAAGAAGTAATTAGTTCTCATAGTAACATAAAATAGTATAAAAATCAATTTGATAGCTAATTTCTAATCTATTTTAGTATAGTAGATTATGTAGCAAGGGCGTGAAACAGGAGATTCTGGCACGAGTGCGAATTTGTCGCTAGAGCGAAACGGGTGCGTCAAACTCACACGATTGACAGGAATACTCTGAGCGTCCATAAGGCATATACTATTTTTGTACCTTCCGTGCGGGGAATCTGGTCTTTCGTTCGTACCTGTCAGCGGATGCGGAATAGTACATGCCGTGCATTTGCAAATTTCGCGCCCTAGGGCCAGGCTGTACTATTTTGAACTTCCGAGCCCGAAATTCAATTTTGATGCCTATTTAGCGGGCGCGAAGTGCTCGATTCACACCTTAGGACTCGAAGTATTTATCTTACTTTACTTTACTTTACATTACATTACTTTACTTTACTTTTCTTTACTTATTCTTTACTTTGTTTTCTTTTATTTTTTAATAGTATACGTAACACGGGCGCTAGGTGATGCCCTCGTCGCTATTGTTTTCCTCACTTCTCTCGGGAGACAAACTCGACTCGGGCGTGAATCACCCACTTCTCGCCTTTGGTGCGTGATGCACTATTTCCCTATATATTATACATATTATATATAATATTGAAACAAAACACTTTTCTATTTAACAGTTATTTACAAGGTGTCCCATTTTAATCGCCCCAGGGAAATATCTTGAAAAGTATGAGAGATGGAAAAAAACTTTAAAAACAAAAGTTGTAGGGTGCAAAGGGGGTCAGCTAATGGTAACAACGTCTTTGACCTTGAACTCTATTTTCAAGGTTATTTCAAGGTTAAAGTGATTTTTTAAAATGAGAATCCCTACTTTCGACCCCGGAAATGGAAAGATCAGAAAATTTTACGTTCAGAAAGATCTGATATATTGGGGTTTCAAGGTCAACCAGCTAATTTAATGAGGTCGACCTGGGAATACCTCTAGGAAGGACAAAATTTACCTTGACGTTCAAGGTCATTTTAAGGTAAGTTGATTTTATAAAATGGAACCCCTTATTTTTGACCCTGGAAATGGAAAGAGCGGAAGAATTTACGTCCGAATATGACCTTGACCTCGACCTTGACTTTAACCGTGATCTGGAAGGTTAATTTAAGGTCAAGTCGATTTTGTTAAAATCCCCTTATTTTTGACCTCGGAAATTGAAAGAGAAGAAAATTTTACGTTCAGATATGTACCTTCATATGGTGTCAAAGTTGGCCCTCTGGGGTCAATTAAGGGTCAAATCGTGCTTGAGGTCAATTGGGGTCAAATTAATTTTTTTAATCTGATGTGTTCTCACTTTTGTCAGCGTAACTCTGAAGGATTTTTGGGATTAATTTTCGGTATGAAAAGGTACTTTTCTTCTTGTTCTTTCTTGGTTAGGTTGGCACCATTGAAATGTACGGCTACGTCAAATGATATTTTTTAAGTACGAGTGACCGATTACTTTAAGGTAGTTATGAGGCGATGATTTAATGGTTTTGTTATGAGTCAATTATAAATATTCGAATTCTTTAGTTTGATCAATTTGGGAATATTTTCATTTTTTTTAAAGAGTAATAACAATACTGCACTCGAAAATAGGTAGAGTTAGTTATTTTTAGTGGTGTCACTGTGCACAGTACAAATAAAGAAAACCTTTTGATTTCTTATTATTGAATAGCATACGGTAATGATTTCATGTGTTTATTAGAATAAATAACTTTTTCGCTCATTTCCGAAAATTGCCTTCTTAATTTCTTTTTATACATACAATTGAAGTGGAAAACCAAATTTCTTTTGTGGTACCATATTCCTTTTTGAGACGGCTGATTACACGCCCCAGGAGATTGTGAATATGATAAAAGTTGTTGGTGAATGTCATGATAATTATAGGGCTGCAGAAAGACGCTATGCCGAGAAATATCCCAATGCCCGTCACCCAGATAGGAAAGCCATCAAATGATTATTAACGCGAGCTGCACAAGGCTCCATCGTTCGTAAGAGGCGCAAAACTGGAACGAAACAGCACATTGCGCTGGGTGTGCGAGCTATTATTGCTGAAAATCCCCACATTTCAACACGAGATTTGCAACGAATGCATGGTGTTCCCAAATCAACAGTAAATCGCCTGTTGAAAACATCTAAATTTCACCCCTACCACGTTCGCCTTACACAAACACTAGAGGATGGAGATTATGCACGGCGTTTAAATTTTTGTCAATGGGCAAATAATCAGATACGTAGGGACCCTTTCTTTTTTTATCGAGTTCTATTCTCAGATGAAGCAAAATTTGATAATATGGGTGGTGTCAATCTTCATAATGCCCACTATTACGCTGAACAAAATCCTCATTGGCAACGAGATCATCGAATCCAGAGACGTTGGTCAATAAACGTGTGGGCAGGTATAATTGGAGATCATGTGCTGGGACCTATCTTTTACAATCAAAATTTGAATGGACAATTGTATTTGGATATTTTGCAAAACCAGCTACCTCCTCTATTAGAAGATATCCCACTTATCTTACGGCGGGATATGTGGTTTCATCAAGATGGAGCTCATGCACATCGCGTTCGATCAGTCAAGAATTTTCTCAATGATATTTATCGTAATCGTTGGATTGGCATCGGCAGCCAAGTACACGAGTGGCCGCCTAGATCCCCAGACCTCACACCTCTTGACTTTTTTTTGTGGGGAGTAGTTAAAGGTAAAGTTTTTGCACATGCTCCAACAACCTTAGAGAACATGAGAGGAAGAATTATGGAAGCTTTCCAATCCATTTCAGTGGAAACATTGAGGAATGTTCAAGCAAGCTTCCGAAGAAGGATGCAAATGTGTTCCAGAGAGAACGGACACTTGATCGAGCATTTGCTGCCTTAGATCTTCAAATGACAGTCCGTTAATCAATCGGCCCTTTTCAGGGCCAATGATGTGCGAAATCCTTTCGGCAACCTCCACGCGGTGCACATTGGGTAATGCTAATGTCGAGTGTAGTCTTTCTAATTTTCGATTCATTTGAGGGAGAAAAAATACTTTTAGATTCCTAAGTAACTCATAAAAACAGTGAAATCCACTTCAAAAAAATTAATTTACTTATTATTACCCTTAATTGACCCCAGAGGGCCAACTTTGACACCATATGACGGTACATATCTGAACGTAAAATTTTCTTCTCTTTCCATTTCCGAGGTCAAAAATAAGATGATTTTAAAAAAATCGACTTGACCTTAAATTAACCTTCCAGATCACGGTTAAAGTCAAGGTCGAGGTCAAGGTCATATTCGGACGTAAATTCTTCCGCTCTTTCCATTTCCAGGGTCAAAAATAAGGGGTTCCATTTTATAAAATCAACTTACCTTAAAATGACCTTGAACGTCAAGGTCAATTTTGTCCTTCCTAGAGGTATTCCCAGGTCGACGTCATTAAATTAGATGGTTGATCTTGAAACCCCAACATATCAGACCTTTCTGAACGTAAAATTTTCTGATCTTTCCATTTCCGGGGTCGAAAGTAGGGATTCTCATTTAAAAAAATCACTTTGACCTTGAAGTAACCTTGAAAATAGAGTTCAAGGTCAAAGTCGTTGTTACTATTAGCTGACCCCCTTTGCACCCTACAACTTTTGTTTTTAAAGTTTTTTTCCATCTCTCATACTTTTCAAGATATTTGCCTGGGGCGATTAAAATGGGACACCTTGTATATAATCAATTTCTACACTGAGAGTAGAATTTGGTTACGCCAAATAAATTTGGTAACTATTACCAAATATCAATTGAAATGCAAGCAAATGAATATTTTGTAACAGTTTCTAAATCATACTTGAACAAACCAAACGTAGTCGTTCGGCACAATAACATATTTGTTAATAATTACCAAATTCTAATTTCTAATAAATAAGCATAGAATTACAATAAATATGTCATATTTGATTGAAATATGTACATATATGAATAAAATAAGTTTTGTATCAATATAAATATAATTTTAAGAGTAAATAAAATTTTTCTTTATTAATTCGTATATTTATATACAGTAAGATCAACTGCAGAAAATTTATTTGTAGTCGGAAAATAAAAAACACTTAAATATTTAGTTTATTTCATTTTATTCCAAATCTCTTCTTGAAATGACATTGCAACCATCAGCTATTACATCAATTTTCATCGGTCTGAGGTATTCATTACAATCGAATCAACCTTCCACGCGATTCGTGAATTTTGCTTTACACCTCCAAAGCAATTTTTGCTTGGCATAAAAGCAATTTAAGTCTGTGTCTCGAGTGCGATCTACTTAACTCTTAAAGCGTTACTAGGCGGTACTAAAGCATATATTACCTGACAGCACAGCAGTTTTTCGCGTCTACGTGTCGGAATGTATCCAATGCATGATCTACGTGTTCGGGGTGGCCGATGATGGAGTCTAGGTAGTGCGCTCCGTAGGTTTTCGCATCTACGTGTCGGAACGCATACAATGCGTTATCCAGGTGTTCGTGGTCGCCGATGATGGAGTCTAGGAAGTGCGCTCCGTAAGTTTTTGAGTCTAGGTGTCGGGACGTGTACGTTTTGACACTTTGACGCTAAAACTACGGAGCGCACCATCTAGGCTCTATTATCGGCGCCTCGAACACCTAGACCACCCCTTGGATATGTTCCACCATCTGGACACAAAAACCTACGGAGCGCGCCACCTAGACTCCATCATTGGCCACCTTGAAAACCTGGACCACGCATTGTATACGTTCCGACACCTAGACGCAAAAACGTACGGAACGCACTTCCTTTACTCCATCATCGTCGATCTCGCACACCTAGACGACGCTATGGATACGTTTGACGTTTAGACGTGAGCTCCATACATCCATTATTTTCGACTGCTTCTCAGGTTAATTCTACCGGCCCTCTACGAAGCAAATATCTCATTTTACTGCCAAGTAAAAACAACATGGGTCGATGAGCAGAAGTTGCTTTACGCCGCTTGTTTGGGCTAGCAAAGCAGATTTCGCTTGGATCCCGAGCAGACTTTTTTTTTCAGTGTACTCAGAACTGTAGTTCGGTGTGCACACACACATATATAGAACATGTATAAGCATATTGGGTCGATTGACGGTCGATAAACACAGGAATATTTATCTCAAAAATTGATTTGGTAATAGTTACCAAATATTTTTTTCATATAAATATCTATTCAATTCTCCAAAAGCGATTATTTAATTATTTTAAAGTTATATTTATCGTGATCTAATGAAAGAATATTTCGAACAAATTAATTAAATTTAGGGAATATGAAATAAATATGTTTATTTGAGGGAACTAAACTCTTCTCTCAGTGTGGTGAGCTAAACTTAGAAAAACAATTTTTAACGCCTAAATACAGTTGAAATAGTCGATTTTAGCTTATTATGCAACAGAATTTGATTTTGCATAGAAATATGATAAAAAAGTTGTAGATAACATTAAAAATAAGCTGCTTCTTTGAAATATTATCATGTACAATCAATTCCTCAAGAGGTAGACATATCAAAACAATTTTTAAAGTATAAATACACCAAAAAATAGTCAATTATCGCTTATTATTTGACCGAATTTGATTTTACACATGAGAAAATATTTAATCCTTAAATATTTTTTACTTAAAATTAATTACTCGCACGTTTGACCAATCAAAATAAATTTTCAAACACGTTATTATTTCATCTAAAATTCCCTAATTTCGAATGTAACTTGACAAGACATTGTTCAATTAAAAAATAGTAAATACAAGTTCTAGATCTGAATAAAGTCTTCTAAAAAATGTATCTATACAATGAATTCCTCACAATCTAACACTATAAAAATAAGTCTAAACGCATAGAGGGCCTAGCTGGGTAAGATGATCAAAAATTTCCCCAAGTCTTGATCTATCGGACCAATAGGATCTTTTTTCTCGTGATTAAAGAAACCTTTTCCCGCTGGTGTTAGTACCCTACTTCTTAACATCCCCTTTTATGGAGGTTCGGTCGTGTCATGGTGCGGGGTGAGGCTAGGCACGTCGCCTCTCTCCCCGCGCGCATTCCCCGCTCACCGCGCTTTGATTATTTTTCTATTAAAATGAATATTTTTTGACTTTTTTCTGCTTTTCTTATAAAACTTTTAGATTCAAAGGTCACATAACCTCACTCTCCATAAGAGCCTATGTTAAAAACTCGATTTTCAAGAACTTTTTTCTCGATAAAATGACTTATAAAAAATACTGA
This sequence comes from Torymus aiolomorphi, assembly GCA_036365515.1. Classification (NCBI taxonomy): domain Eukaryota; kingdom Metazoa; phylum Arthropoda; class Insecta; order Hymenoptera; family Torymidae; genus Torymus; species Torymus aiolomorphi. Next base: position 82,892,059 of record CM070877.1, on the reverse strand, counting down.
AAAAATTCATGTCATCTTCTTTCAACTTGAAGAACAATATATAAAAATTCTAAATTATTCTCTGCATTTTGATATAATGACCGAACCTCCTTAAGGTGACCTTTTGTCATGTGGAGCATTTTTACGATATCTTGACGAATTCTCGATCATTTTAAATTGGGTTCGCAGAAATTTTAAGAGAAAATTAAGACCTACAAGCCAGAATTTCTTCAAAAATTTTTTCGACGAAATTCAAATTTTTTTCTGCGTCCGAAATATTTAAATTGCTGTATTTAAAATATTACGACAGAGGATATTTTGAAAAAAAATATATTTTATGTATTTTATCTCAAATTATAAAAAAAAAAATTTCCGATTTTCAAAATTGGTGCAAAGTGCTTAGAAAATTTAAAAACTCGTTTTTTCCTTATTTTTCGGTATTTTTACTCATTGCATGACATGAGATTTCCTAAAAAAGATTGGTATTGCCTTATTTTATATTGAAATTATATATTTCTATCTTTAATATGTGGTTTGGAAACAAAACATGGAATATGGAAAAAATCACATATTCATCTATTTTCCCTACAGATTTTCACGTAAAATCGATATTTTTTATATTTTTCTAATGTTTATCTCAGCGAATGACATAGAATTCATGTAATTGTCATATTTTTCACACTAATTGCATATAGGAATAACAGTTGTAAGGCGTTCGCGTCAGTTAGGCTAGGTGACGCGGAGAGGGAACAATCCCCAATTCCGCGCAGGGGTACCAGGGGCGTGCGATATAAGTAGCGAGGAGTGGGGGGGGCAAGCTCGGAGCAACAGAAGAGTCGCGCTCTTTCATCCGTCGTCCCTCGCCGAAGCCACAAGTGCCAGCTCTCTCTCTCTCTCTCTCTCTCTCTCTCTCTCTCTCTCTCTCTCTCTCTCTCTCTCTCTCTCTCTCTCTCTCTCTCTCTCTCGCGAGGAGAGTCTTGTTTATTCGTTTTACTTTTACTTTTTTATTGTATTGCGCGCGGGCTGCGCTGACAGTCCCGTCCCGAGCGATCCGCGAGAGTCTCGACCTACGCGCGCGTGTAATTCTAACTCTAGCTTGCGTAAATAAAGTGTTCGTTTGTATTTTTATCTTACATTCGCGAGTGCTTCTTTTTACCTGATTCCTCCCGTCCGACCTTCCCTTTCTGCGACGTTGCAGCTAGCTGCCGGAAACGAGAGACCGAGGAAACTGACGGAGAAAAGCCGTGTGCACGGCAGGTAAAGTGCACGCGGCGTTGTAACCAGGTAAGCGAGCGTGTAAGCTGCCGAGTGCATCAAATTGCACCCGGCTGAGAAGCTACGCTCGCCCGCGAAGTAATTCACCCCCTTACACAGTATATAAGCTATACAAAGCTTAAAACAACGAAACATCGATTTCAGAGGGAAAAAACAATTTTTTGCAATTTTTTTGCATTTGTTTTCAGTTGGATAACAGGTAAATAGTTATAAAAATATTCTATTGTCTGATTCGACACAAAAACGGTTAATTTGATTCACTTTATGTTGTTTGTAATCAGAAACCGAAAAAAAAACATGCGGAAATGTTACTGATTTGTTGCTACAAATGAAATGTGGCGTCAAACAAAGGAAATGTTCTTCACATACATTCGCGTATTCACGCACACACGCACTAGTATATGACCATATATAGGCCAGTGAAATATGCTTGTTTGTAGATGGTTTTTCGACTTAAGTGTAAGCCGACTTTTTATTGATGGAAATGGTCAGGAGGATCATAAGGAATAATAATCTCGTAAGTAGGTTAAAAAACTTTAATGGTAAATTTTTTTATAAACAATTAAAGGCTCAAAAAATCAGTTTTTTGACCTTATAAAAGTACTATTTACTTTACAGAAAAATGGTTGGTACAAAGTTTTTAGATGTTAAAAAGACCTAAAAGATGCAATTTACGGAATTAAATTTTGTTCATTTATTTATCTGCAAATCGCAAAAAAAACTGCTAAAAATGGCCATTATAACGATTGATTATTACTCTGTTAAAAAAGTTGATACGCGCTTGATAAAACGTTAAAGTATAGCTCTTATGGTACTAAATAAGCACATAAAATTTCATGAAAAAATATTCAATAGTTTTTGCCAAATTGTATTTATTTATGAGATTTGGCCATTTTTTCGTTAATATTCCCAATCTGTGAGTGTTCGGGATTCAACGTGACCAGCCGAGAGCATTCCCCTACTCCGGCAACACATACATGCGTGAGAGAGCCGTGCCAGTCAGCGCTTTCCACGCGTCTCTCCACCGCCCCCCCCCCCCCCCTACTACCAGGCACGCTGGTCGCACTTCGCTGCGCCGGCCGGCGTCAGTTCTAGTGCGACGGCCGAGAGAGAGAGAGAGAGAGAGAGCAGAAACACCTGTACGCCTACAGAGGCACAACGGCGCCCTAAATAAAGCAGCCCTATTCTCCACGCGAAACGCCTTTCATTTATTTGAACCTCCAGCCCACGATCCATCATCAACACACTACAAAACAGTGAGACGTCTTAAGATAATAACAAAACCGGATTTTGAAAGATTAACATCTCTACTTTCACGAACAATTAATAACTAAGTGATTTTTTCATATTTAATATTCAAAATCGAAAAAAAATATGTCATTTTTTCTCTATAAATAATTACAATTGTGACTTCATTTTTTGTCGCAGATAAACGACATTAGGTTCGTTGAAAAGCTGTCATTTTTCTGCAAATTTTAAGCTATTCATGAGCTTTCTAAGTATGGTAGGAGCGGAGGTAATTTTTTTTTTAATCGCCATGACTTTAATTATTAATATTAAGTGCCAGGCAAAATGAGAAGAACATCGAAATTAAGAATTTAATGATTTATTGATCGGTTGCAGTTGCGAGCGCGTTCGCAACTGAGAATGCTAATGTATCGTTTTCCAGGCCTGTGAGCCGCATCGCGCGGTCGACGACCGATCGATATGCTATTGTTAATTGTTGTAAGTACGTTTTCTATTGTTTCTGTATGTATAAGAAGGACCGCTGCGCTGGTCCGTAAGTTCAGTAAGCCGCCACGCTACCCGTATAAGCTTTGCTCTTAATAAAGTATTTTTCCTCCAGCCCTAGAGTCTATGCCTATACCTTATTTAAGTTATCTTAACAACATTTTAAGTTGAGTTTACGACATATTTTGGTGCTAGGTGTGGGGTAGGCACTCAAGAAATCGAGGGCGGTTTCGAAGATTGTGGAGACGAAATTCCTGGACACGGAAAATTGTTTTTTTCCCCTTGGCAAAGGAATACCACAGAACAGAAGGACTCAAGGGGTCTATACTGGAGGACTATACTGCAGAAAATAAGGTGAGTGCTTTCGATTATATTTACCGCACTACACCTTCGCATTATAACAGTGAAACTAGCAGTGAATCAAGTGTATACTCCTATAATTCTGACGAATTTTATACGGCTCCTATTAACAAACCAGAAGAAATTAAACCGAAGATAATGCTGGGAGAACTAGGAGCCCTTGCACGTAGCCTAGAAAATTTAAGTGAAAACACAAGTGAAACTCAGGATTACAGCCTAATGACGCATGAAGAGAAAGAAGCACATAAGAAGAAATTTGGGGTTCTCCCAAAGCAAACGGAACATTATTTTTCAAAAGAAGATTTATTGGCCTTAGAAGAGGAAATACGTAGGAAAAGGATGTTAGCGGACGAACCAAGAAAACAGTTGGAAGAATCTGGCTGCTTATTAAACGCCGCCTCATTATAAGTTTTGCCTGCGAATTTTAAGACCTAAAGACGTCATATCTTGGGTTTCGAATTTTGATTGTTCTGGGAACGTCAGAATATTTTTAAGAGAAGTGCAAGACGCATTGAACCAAATGAATAATTGGTTAGATAAAAAATGTGTTTTACGAATGATTATCGCCAGTAAAATTCCAGGACAAGCTAAGGATCTTATAGCATCACAGGAGGCTGACAATTGGTAAGATATAAAGGAATTAGTACATCATTATTACAATATTCAAGATACGCCTTATACTTATTTAAAAGAGCAAAGGTACAAGATTTTACAGATCTATGGAGAAACAGTATCTGCATACGCAAGAAGATTTTTGGATGTGCATAGAAAAGTAATGAAAGCTGCTGGGGACAAAACAGATCCAGCAAAAGCAAAATTTTCTCAGGAAAGAGAAGAAGAAGAAGGGGTTCGGAGATTCATCGTCGGTTTAACAGACAAGTTAAATGAACAAGTCGAAAATAAAAACCTAAAGACATTGAAGGAAGCTATATCGATAGCACTTAACGCTGAAAGTATTATACAAGAAAGGCAACTGTGCAGAAAAATGTCACAAGCAAATATAGACAATCGTGCAGGTAAAAAGAACGTCCAGGAACGTCGTTTTGATGGAAATCAAAGAAAACATGAAAAATCTGAAAATGTGAATAAAGTTCTATAAGAAAAATGACTCGTTGGGATGACTAAATTCATTATTGTATTTAGAAATCTGAAAATGCCAAACATGAATCAAAGAGGTCGGATTTATTTTTCAATCATTGTAAACGATCTGGGCACCCAGAAGAACGGTGTTTTTCTAAGCAACAAGATGCTCGAAAGAAACAGGATTTTTGTCAGCACCAGCAAAAGGATCGTCCATCTCCAGAGAGAACACTAGAGGAAAAGACAGAAGAAGGATACGATCCATATTTATCCAAAGAGGCACAAGGAGAATTAGATGACCCGTTTTCATACGAACAACAGGAGGAAACGAACAACTCATATATGTCAGACCAATCGGAGTAAAACGAACAATCAAATTATTAGTGAACTCCGGGGCAGAGGTCAGTATAATAAAGCATAATGCTCTAGATTTTAAAAATTGTGAACCACGCAAGGATTACACCAAAAATGTTATTATGGGAAATGACAAAATATCTTTATTGGGAACAGCAAAGTTAACTCTTTTAAATAAAAAAGATGAATATTTAGTCGCAAGAAATAATTTTCCTGGGGACTTCGATGGAATATTAGAAATCAATGTTATGAAGACACACAACACTGTAAACGACGTTGGAAAAAATATTTTGACTCTCAGTGGAAAAGAGATTCCCATAAATGAAAAGCCAATGGAAGTGGCACCTTATGAGAGTAAAATCTATCAAATGAAAAATTTACCTAGTAAATGTAAACATTTTCTTATTACAGGGGAAAATATAACACCTGGAATTGTGAAAAATAAACCAACGGTAACGTTAGTGACTTGCAACAGAACAGGCGATTATATACATGTTTTTAAGAATCAAATAGAAATTTCGGAAATAAAGTTACAAGAGAACAAGGTAATTCCGAAAATAAATAATATCAGAGATAGAAATGACGAATATGAAAGGAAAAATTTACTAAAAGAAAATACATGTCTAGGTAATATACCGAAGAATGAATCTGAAAAAGTAATGAAAGTTTTAGAAAAATTTATAGATGTTTTTTATTTGCCAGGTGACCAATTACCTACCTTAAAGGGGTTGACACATAAAATGAATTTAGATACAGCTGTACCAAAGTTTACTAAACAATATCGATATCCACCTCAACATCAAGAAGAGATTAAGAAACAAACAAAAGAAATGTTGCAAAAGGATATCATTGAGGAATCTTGTAGCCCTTATGGCAGCCCTTTATGGGTAGTCCCCAAAAGGAAGATGCTTCTGGAAGACAAAAATGGTGAGTTGTGATCGATTTTAGAAAAATAAATGAACACACGCCACAAGATAATCATCCTATACCAAATGTTGAGGAAATTCTCGAAAGACTCGGAGGAGCACATTACTTCTCTGCATTTGATTTGGCTTCAGGATTTTACCAAATAATGCTAGAAGAAGATTCAAAAGAAAAGCCGCTTTCTCAACTCCTGATGGACATTTTCAATTCAAAAGGATGCCAATGGGATTGAAAAATGCACCAGCTACCTTACAACGAGCAATGAATTATGTTTTAAGACTCGTTGGAGTAATTTGTTTTGTGTATTTAAATGACATAATTATTTATGGAAGGACTCTAGAAGAACATAATCAAAATTTAGGTCTATTTTTACAGAGATTAAAGGAGCATGGCATGAAGCTGCAGCCCGACAAATGTGAATATCTTCGACCAGAATTAGAATATTTGGGTCATATTATTACAAGTGACGGTGTTAAGCCAAATGACAATAAAATTGAAACAATTCGATCTTTTCCATCTCCGAAAAATGCTAAGGAAATAAAATCATTTTTGGGTCTTGCAGGATATTACAGGAGATTTATTAAAGACTTTAGTAAAATCGCGAAACCTCTTACTCAACTGCTAAAGAAGGGTGAGGAATTTAAATGGACTAATAAGCAAACAGAAAGCTTCGAAAAATTAAAGCTAGCCCTAATGAGAGACATACTAAGGAGTTCACACTCAGAACAGATGCAAGTAATTATGCATTGGGAGCAGTTCTATCGCAAAAGGTAAATAATTTTGATATGCCAGTCGCACATGCTTCCCGTACACTTAATGATGCTGAATCAAGATATAGCACAACAGAAAAAGAACTTTTGGCAATTGTTTGGGCGACCAAACATTTTAGACACTTTTTATATGGAAAACATTTTATAATCATTACAGATCATAAACCGCTTAAGTGGTTAATGAATGTGAAAGATCCTTCATCAAGGCTTATGAGATGGCGCCTTAAGCTAGAGGAATATGATTATGAAATACAATATAAGAAAGGAAGTTTAAATTCTAATGCTGATGCTTTGTCAAGACGTGTTTATCACCTACAAACACCGGAAGAAGAATTTGAGGAATACTTAACGCAGTACAGACATACACAGTTAAAACCTTTAAAAGAAGTATTAAAAACAAAATTACCAATAATTACTATAAGACCAAAAAGAAACGATGATGACATTATTATTGCAGTGGACACTGAGCCCAAGGAAGCGTTTGCAAAATTAAAAGGACATGTAACATCAGACTTTATGCAGGTTTGTTATGATTTAAGGAAATTAGACGAGAATATTAAAATAAAATTAGTAACAATGTTAAAATATCTAAATACAAAGTATTTTGATGAGACTAAAAATATTGAAATAATAGTAATGTCGGTAACGGAAGTTAAAGACAAAAATGAACGAGCAAAAATAATAAGAGATTATCATGGACCCGAAAATGGACATTTTGGATAAGTAAAACATATGAAAAAATAAGCCAGAAGTTTTATTGGGAAAAAATGAAGAAAGATATAGAGGATTATATTAAAAGCTGTAAAGATTGACAACTTACTAAGAGAGCACAACATAATAATCAAGCTGATGGAGTATTAATACATCCTCCTAAGACATTAGGTGAAAGGATTGCTACAGACCACGTGAGACCATTGCCAGCATCAGCGGAAGGTTTCAAATACATCTTAACTATTCAAGATCAATTGACAAAAATTTTAACTCTTATACCTGTTAAATCAACGCAAGCTATTGAGATTGTGGAAGCACTTTTAGAAAATTACATATATATTTATGGAATCCCTGCTGAAATTATTATGGACAATGCAACCGGATTTCAATCAGAAATAATGAAAATTTTACTAAAACATCTTAAAGTTAAACCAATTGTCATAGCAGCAGGACATCCTCAATCTAATGGGTCTCTAGAACGAGCACATGCAACCATAAAAGACCAATTAAAAATATTAATTACTGATAAACCTGAAACTTGGTCGCAACATTTCAAGAAAGTTCAATTTATTTTTAATAACATGATAAATAAAGGAACAGGGTTCGCTCCTTTGGAAGCAATGTATTTCAAGAAAAGTCAGTTGGAAACTAAAATGCCAACACTGGAATTCAAATCTCAAGATGCTGCAAGATATATAAATGAGTTTCAAGAAAATCATTTAGAATTGTTAAAACAGGTAAAAGAGAACTTAACAAAAAGTAAGGAAAAATATGAACAAGAGATAACAGCAAGAAGAAAAGGACCAACACCTTTATATCAAATTGGAGACAGAATAATGGTCAAAAATTTACAGCAGGCCCATCTTTCAAAAACGTACCTGGGACCTTATACAATTACAAACATAAACATTGACACATACACTAACTTACAAAGTCAAAAACAAGAATCACAGAAGACATATAAACGATACAAAACCCTTTAATAATTAATTGTTTGTTTCAGATGCTGATAGCTGTAATACTTTTTGTTTGTGTAGTACAAGGGCATAGCCATGGAGATCATTATGTAATAAAACATATAACAACACCCATACTTCGGGAAGAACTATTTCAAGCTCGTATGTACCATGAAGTCTGGACCACCATACACTACATAGATTTACACGATTTAAGAAAGGATAGTATCCAAATTAAAGATTATATATACTCGATGTTAGAATTATGTGAAAATCATTCTGATTGCAATCATCAATTTTCTTTAAACGCCTTAAGTATTAGATATGTTAAAACAGAAGAAAAGATAAATGCCTTATTTGAATTAAAAAGTGATAGGCGGAAAAAAGGATTGATAAATGCGGTTGGAAATGTAAGTAAATTTCTATTCGGGACTATGTCAGCCGACGACGCCGAGGCTGTTAATAAACAAATTAACGACGTCTATAATACCACCGCTAATATAGCAACACTTATGAAAAATCAGACAAGTATTATAAAAAAACTCAATTAGACAATTTGATAAGCTATTTAAGACGCATATAGATGATATTAAAACCTTAACATTAATTGTAAGAAAAGGCAGTTCTCAAATAAATATAAATTCGTTTAATTCAAATTTAATGGAGTCTATTGCGGAAGTAGAAATATGTTTGGATGATTTGTTAGAAATAACTGACTTAGTATTTGAAGCAATATATAGTGGGAAAACAGGAGTTGTTTCGCCACAATTAGTGACGCTAAAAAACTTTATAGAAAGTTTAGTAACCATTCCAAAAGAATTATATTTCACAGAACTACCATTTCCATTAAAATTAAAATATTATATTTTATATATGAAAATTAGCGTTATAAATATTATGTTATCTGGTGAAAGATTGGTATACGTTATACATACGCCAATTCCAACGGGTTCAGTGTATGATGTTTTTAAGTTTAGACCAATACCCATGAAGGGTTGGACGAAATATTATATTTATGACAATATTTCCCCAAAACCTATTGCAATGAATTCAGATTCGACTGAATATACAATTATCAATATTGAAAAATGTACTTCTTTAGATTTTGTTAAAATATGTGAAATAGTAAATCCAGTACATACGCTTATGGCCGAATCCAGTTGCTATTCTCATTTACACAGGAAAAACAAGATACAGATTGCACAAAAAAATATTTTGATCTAAATAACAATTTTATTCTAGCCCTTGAAAATAGGTACAGCTGGTATATATTACCGCAAAATAGTGAAACGGTTACCCTGTCGTGTGGAATTAATTTTGAAACTACTTTTACTATTAAAAGAGCAGTTATTCTTGAAATTGCACCACATTGTCGCGGACGTTCGGAAAAACATGTGTTTTTACCGAAAGCTCATAAAAACTCATATGAAATTTATGAATTTAAAATCAATGTATCTTTTACGTCTTTAGAAAAACATGCACTTACCATACCCGAAATAACTTTGCCAGAATTCAATTCTTATCATATAGATCCTTACGAAATAATTTCCGCAACTGATAGCCTTGACGATCTAAGTCAAAAGCTTGAAATCATCTCCCAAAATCATACAAAAAATCATTGGTTAAATACAGGGTACTCGATTTTAAATAAAATTGTTTACAGTCTAGCTGGATTTGCTATAATTTATATATTGTGTAGAATTCGATTTTTCCATGTATTTTCCACACACGCATGCACGCACGCACGCACGCACGAACGCACGCACGCACGCACACCCACCCACCCACGTGTGGACAAAGACACGTTACAAGCGTCTATGTAGAAGCAGCCCATTCTATGCTTTCCGTGCTGCGTATGCATAGAGTTATTATAGATAGAGCAGGGGAGACATAGGGCTGCCCGTAAGTGAAAATGTCCGAACGTTAGAAAGAGAGAGAGAAGATCACGGAACGTAGCTATCTCTCTCTTCACGTGCATGCGATGACGCTGACGCTCCCTTTCTGCGCATACTGCGCACGTGCGAGTAGAGATGAGTATTGTGAGACAGCTACGTCCCGCGATCTTCTCTCTCTTTCTAACTCTGTGACGGCCGGAGGCCTGACTTCCCTACTCTATCTATAATACCTCTATGTGCGTATACCCTGGATACCGGCTATTTGTCCGTTTCATGGTCCTATCTATTTCCTTTGTTTATCATGCGTTCAGTGAATTAGAGGGAAAGTCCGTCTATACGACTAGCCACTTCTGGTGTTCTTGTATCGATAGACATAAGAGTATAGAGACTCTGAAAGCATCTATCAAATACTATCGTCTATAACGGAGGCCTTTTATTCAGCTCTGAGTTACCGTTGAAAAAGTACAGATACATTCTTGTACAAAGGTACATGAGGGATAAGAAGGAACAAGAGGGAACAGATCGATCTCTTCCTTCTTGTTATCTGTACTTTTTCAACGGTAACTAAGAGCTGTGTGAAGAGTCTTCGTTGTAGACGATAGTATTCTACAGTTATTTTCAGAGTATTTATACTCTCACGTCTATGGTTACAAGAACACCATAAGTGTACAATCGCTTGGACGGGCTTCTCCCTAATTCGCTGGACGTATGATAAACAAAGGAAATAGATCGGACCATGAAACGGACAAATAGCAGGTATCAACCGCATGCGCAGCATGGAAAGCATGGAATGGCCTACGTCTACATAGACGTTTGTAATGCATGTTTGTGTGCTGACCAATCGCAGCTCGATTTAACCGGACTTGATCTTTCATTATTTTCCTTAATACCGCTCGAGTTGAACTGTGATTTGTCAGCCCACATTCACACGTACAAACGCACGTTCGCAAATACGCGTTACAAGCGTCTATGTTTGCGCGATCGAAGTGGGATGTGGATAGTCCCTGACACACTAAAAACGAGAAATATGAAGGTTTAGGAATCGTGTTAAGAACAGCATTAGCCACTATATTATATTATAAATTAAAAAAATCATTACTTCAATGAAGCAGTTCAAAATGAGCTAACCTATAAACTATGATCATATTGTTCGCTGAGAGAAAGGAGGTTCCAACTCAGCTTGGCGTGTAAGGAAGTGCCAACTCAGCTCTGCGCGTAAGAAAGTGCCAATTTGGCTCGGCGTGCAGTGATGTCAAATTCCGGAGAATTCTGCCGACTCAGAACCACAGGCCGATAAGCGTGAAAGTCGGTAGCTCTGAGATTAGCCGAGCAGTGCACTGTTCCTGTTTTCTATTTCCTTGTTCGCAGACTCGAGCTCAACTTATCAAACTAAAACATTCAGGTTAAGTAGAAGAAAAGAAATTATTATAAAGTAAACACAATTTGCAATCAGACAACTAAATCAATAACGAAAATTGTTTTATAATAATGATATATAATATCATTTTGTGAATCTCATTCTTTTTAAAATGTTATTTTTTCAGAGGTCGACATATAGAAGAATGGTTTTCATTCATTATTACTTCTTTTTATTGTCATGATAATGGATGAGGATTGGAGTGAACTGGTGTGGTTCAATAAGAAAGTTGTCTCATATGGAGAAAGCTTAAGTCGCTATTATTTTGAGGAGATACAAAGTAACTTGAAACTCGAGTGTAGTGAGAGTTGCTGTCTCCATGCCGTCGTGCGCTGAACTGAATGCCGGCTGGCGCAACGAAGCGCCGTCGTCTTGATAGTCGAAGGGGTGGCAGATTAACGTTTGGAGAGAGCGGATTGGCTCTCTCTCACAAGTGTTCTTGAAGATTCCGCCCACCTTCGTCGGATTGGTGAACGGACCTCATTCAGTTGGACAGAGACATACGACCTTGGCGATGGGACGACGAAGTGTTGTGGTGACCGTGCGTAGATCTACCACGTGGATAATACCATCACTCCCTGGGTGGATGGCGGTGACTCGGGTTAGCGGCCACTTGGAGGATGTAGTGAGCTCATTCCTCATGAGCACTAAATCGCCCACTGCTACTACTGGTCGCTGCTGTAGTCTCCACTTTAGACGGGCCTGCAGCGATGTCAGATATTCTGAGGACCACCTCGTCCAGAAACGTTAAGTCAGCTGACTGATCAAAAGCCAGCACTTTCCTGGTGGAATATTGACACCTGTGACATCTCCTTCAGGCACTAAAAAAGACGAACGCTGTATAAGGAAATGTGATGGTGACAAAAAGGCTAGATCAGAAGCATTATTCATGAGAGCAGTTAAAGGCCTTGAATTAAGGCACGCTTCAATTCGTCACATAAGGTAGAAAGCTCCGAAAATGTGAGAACTTGAACGTCTATAACGCAGCGCAAATACCACCAAAATGAAGTGTACTGGGAGGATTGATGATCCACGAAGTTGCTTCTTCAGTGAGAGATTTAACAGTCTGAGAAGAGAAAGATGAAGAAGCGTCGATCATCTGTTTTAATTAAGTATCTGCACTATATGCAAATTTACATGCGTCAACGGAACCATGGTTTCAATGCGTTCACATTGAGGTATGAATCCACTCTAGCGAGGGATTTTGATGTGAGAAATAGAATGAAGATTTCGCAACCACGAAGTTTGCCAACGACCAGAAACATCGAGCGGAAGTTCGTCATCCCAACTAATGCTAATAAGCCACAAAGACCGCATGATGATTTTAGCGGTGATTACAATGGGAGCTAACCATCCCATGGGGTCGAATATACGAGCTATTTTAGAGAGAACAGAGCGTTTCGTAAATGGCAATTCAATTGGAACTTCTTCGATGTGAAAGCTGAAATAATCGTTATTAGGATGCCAGTCTATACCTAAAATTGGTACAGCTGTCTCTGAGGCAAATAAAGAAATTGATTCTGCAGCTAAAATATTCGAGGGTAAACAAGATAGTACTTCGGCATTATTTGAGGTCCACTTTCGAAGATTGAGGTGACCTTGTTTAAAGAGGTGAATTAACTCATTTTATTCCAGCAAAGCTTCTTGTAACGAATGTTCACCAGAAAGCACATTATCTGAATATATTTCTGATCGAACAGCTTCAGCTGCGATTGTATAAGTTTTACCATAGTCTTCGGCTAATTTCAAACGCGTGCGTGTGGCTAGAAAGGGCAAACAGGTCAATTCATATGTCACTGTAGTCAATCGATAAAGCTATAGCGGGATAAGATGGCCAAAATTGCACTCACCTGCATTTTTTTTTGGGATTGACCATTCGAAAGTACATTATTAAACACCTCTCTAGCCAAATTTTCAGCTTCCTAGGTGATGATTTGAGTGTCCTAACCTAAAAAACGTGTTTTTTCGAAAAAAATTTTTTCCGCTCGAGCCTTTCTTTAAAAAAAATCTGAAAAAATTCACAGACATGTGTTTTTGAGTAAGAAAACAGTCTGATTTTTTCAGATTTTTAAAAAAAAAATTGAGCTGAGAAAAAAATTTTTAATTTTTCAATGATTTTTTAGGTTATGTAGGTAATTTTTGGCTAACTTGTAAATAATGATCTTTTGTGTATTTTTTCCCGTTCTTTCAAATCACGGTGTCCGAATTTGCGTTTTCGAGCCGGAACATATTTAAAATTCGAAAAAACCGATTTTTTAAGCATTTTCCCATGTTTTCGGCACATAACCTCAAAACCAATAGCTAAATAAGTGTTTATGAACAATTTTTTTTCAATTTCTTTCTATATCTTCAAATTCCACTGTCAGAACTACCATTTTTGCATCAAATAATGCTATAAAATTAAATTATAAACATTTTTTTCGTGGTTTTTACCATGTTTTTGGAACATAACCTCAAAGAAGATCGTTCAATACGTGTTAGGACATACAAAAATATTCTAAAAATTCTTTTAATGAAAAAAATTTTTAGAATTGAGTATTACTTCTCCGGTAGCTACAAAGGGCCAGATATAGCCCTTTTTAGGCGCAGGGAAACTGCATATTACAGAATTATTCGTGAAACATATGAACATATGTATGTATTTGTAACTATGCATCAATATTAATTATTATGAGTTGATATGCAGATAGTCAAGTGCCGCATGGAGTATATATTCATCTGTACTTCAACTACCGATCTGCATAATTATAATGATAAAAATATGCTTTAAAGTAACAAATGATTGAAATAGTTCAGTAATTAAATATCAACATGTGGGGTGCGTTTTTTTTATTGGTCGTTTCGCTAGTGAACCGACTATTTCGGACGATTCTGCTGTCTAATTATAAAAAAAAAGAGTTGAAATAGACAAATTGTGTTAAAATATAATAAAATAAAATAAAAAAATGTTACTTTTCTTCATTCTATTTAACTCAAATTGTCTATTTTAACTTATTTATTTTGGTAATTAGACAGGAGAAACGATCGGAATTGTCTGTTCACTTATAAAACGAACAGAAATAACATGGGTTAGTATATCTATATATACGAGGAACAGCGGTAATAAGCACTGTTCCTCATATATATAGATATACTAACCCATGGTATTTCTGTATCTGGTCCTTATATTTTTTTGAGTGTAACGGGCCTATTGAAATGAGTTTGAGTGAGTATATTGTTTATCTAAAATGAAGAACAATACTTTTTTAAATACTTGCTACTAAAAAAGTACATCACAATTTCTTGCTAGTTGCAAGTCTATTTAAAAGGATAGTTGAAAACTTATTAATTTTTTCTCAAATATTTAAGTACAACTTTTGTTGCAAAGCCAGCTAGTTTTTGCATCTGTTTTGTATGTTGTAAGTTTTTTCCGGATATATGTATGAAGAATATTACTATTCTTGTTTTTTCTTATTTAATTTTATCAAAGGAAAGTATCGGTTATTTTGTACCATTACACAAACTAAATATTTAATTGCCAGGTTATACATTTTTAAAGTATGTTTTGGAAAACCACTCTGTAAACCACTGTTTATTGCAGAATTGAATTTGATAAGTGCACGAACATACTATTGATAGAAATTGGTGATTATCAAAATATATGGAATCTACTAGCATCGAGTTTATTAAATATTTCATTTCTGTAAACTTTTAATGCTTTCTAGGTAAAGCGATCAAAATTTTTTTTTTAATTTTATCTCATTTACCATGTTGTATAACCTAAACGAATCTTGACCAGTTTACTAATTTTTTTGAATGCGTTGTGAAATAACATTGTGTAATACAGTCATAAATCGACGTTTTTTGTCTCGAAAGTTTTTAAAAATATTAGATGTGGGATTTAAGAATTCGTATCACTATACTTAATATCATCTTCTCATAAATAAAATGGGTTTTTCCAATGAGTAGAGGTTTTTATTAAATTGAGAAATGCATCCATTGTGCAACATATTTGGTAACTTAATTGATGATTAAGTACAATATTGTATAGATTTAATTAACTTTTAGTTTCTTGGAATATGTTGCAAATCCAATGAATTTTTTATTAACTAATAAAAAAAGATCAAATCTTTTCATTGAAAACATATATTTTATTTATAAGAACTTGCTATTAAGCATTGTCATGCACAGTTTTAAGCCTAGCCTACATATAA
Source organism: Torymus aiolomorphi (assembly GCA_036365515.1). Lineage (NCBI taxonomy): Eukaryota > Metazoa > Arthropoda > Insecta > Hymenoptera > Torymidae > Torymus > Torymus aiolomorphi. The sequence goes on along the minus strand of CM070877.1, from coordinate 82,876,414 downwards.
TGAAATATTGCACTATATAATTTCACAAAGTATTTTAATAGTAGTTAATATTAAAGGAAATTGATAATAATGATGGTCCAGGTTTTAAACAATATTATAAATAATTAAGAACATATCTCTTTTTTTTAGTGATTGTATGGGATTGTAATCACTAGATGTTGCTTAGCTTTCCGCAAGCAAGTTGCCAAAAAAGTATTTATATATAGATAATCTCATTCTTACAAAGGTGTGCGTTAAAAGAAGTGTATTTAAAAGCTCTCTCTTTTAATAGAGAACCCTTTCTTTATAAAGGTTTCGTTTTGCTTAAATTATCTATGTCTATACTTGTACTTTCGAGTCAATTAGAACAGATCGTCATCTCAATTTCCGACAATACCTAACAAAAAACAGAATACAGTCCACATTTCAAGAAATATTTAATTTTTTACCATTCAGTAATTAGTATCAAAATAGTTTTAAGTGCATTCTATTTCTTGGTGAAAAAAATCATTTTAATATAAAATAATAATCAAATTCATTAATTTTGTGATAATTACATAATGGCTTAACTTTAAAAAAGATTGATTATTACACAAGTAACTGTTTAAAGATCACCGATATTTTTTGTAATCATATTCATGATCCCATAATATATCTTAAATATTCTCCATTTTAGTTTTTACATCGAACATGGATGAATTTTATGATACTGTTCAATGTTGCAACTGCTTCAAGCGAAATCTCAGTAAAATATCAGCTCAGATTAAGATCATTAATTCAGCTAGTGAAGTCGAAGCAGTTTGTGAGCAGTTAAATGTAGATAATGTTGACATTGGGTTTAAACTTTGCGATAAATGTAGAAGACTTGTTTTTTTGTGACACGAAAAGTAGAACCTTCAACCAGTGATCAAAGTCAGCCAATGAGTTGGCAGTCAAGCTCGGAAATACCCAGGTCTCAGAGTTCAGGGAGCGTTTTTGAGGTAGTATTAAAACCAACTGTAGAGAAAAAACCTTCCACCGAGTTGCCCCTCAAAAGAACTACGATTTCTCATACAGCATGTTGCGTTTGTAGAAACAAAAATAACTTGACATGTGTACCATTGACTGCAAGACTGCAATGTTTCAAAGAAATGCAAATCTTTATTCCAAATGGCAATCAAGTTTGTACCGAGCATTTAATAAAAAAACGATTTTTTGATGATGACCTGAAACTAATACAGATATACAGTAACACGAGTTTTTTAACTGCAGATGAAATATGTTTATTTTTAAACAAAATTTCAGATTTAGCCTCGGAAACATTTTTAGATAAAATAAAATCATCAGAGCTTAGCGAAAAACAATTATTCTCTTTTACCAGTCTTTCGACTGATCAATTGCAAGAGCTGAGAAAATTATTAGTTTCCATGAGATCATCGGATTCTAGAGACGTTACACAAGCCCCGGTTATATATTTATTTAAATTACGAACTGGACCCTCGAATAATTTTATTTCGTCTATTTTCGCAATAGAAAACGAAATAAAAGTTTCAGATTTTTGTGAATCAGTAATTAATTCATTTGAAAAAGATGTCCTACCGAAATATTTTGGAGTAAAAAGTATTAAAAGGGAGGATCTCATACGTGATCACACTTCCATTTATGCAAAAAAACTGTTTAAATTAGAGAACGAGCTTGTTTTGGTTTTTGATGGAACTTACTTAGGTCACCAAAAAAGTAAAAATAATGAATACCAAAGAAAGTCATATTCAGGTCAGAAGAAACATCCTTTGGCCAATCCATTCACTATTTGCACCATAGACGGATTCGTTGTTGATGTTCCTGGTCCGTTTTTAGCCACAGAAAATGATGCAAGCATCATGAAGAAAGTAATGGATGATCCATATGGTATAAGAACTATCATGAGAGAAGGTGATGTTTGCGTTGTAGATAGAGATTTTTGGGGATGTGATACTTTATTTAAAAAGTCTTGGCTTTAAGATTCTCATGCCTGCCTTAAAGGGAAATAGAACCCACTTGAGTACGACTGAATCGAATGAATCTCGTTACGTTACGAAATTGAGATGGGTTGTAGAGGCTGTTCATGGTATTCTGGGTAAAAAGGATAAGCTTCTTCACCAGCAATTAGATAATAAACTTTTACTAAAAGCTGGTGCATATTGTAGAATTGCATGTTTTCTCAACAACCTTTTTGGTAAGCGTTTGAGTAGCGATAAAGATGACGGTGGCTTACAAGGTATAATCATCGAAAGAATGTTAAATTCTAATCAAAGTGAAAATACTTTAGCATTAGAAGCTGAGACAACCAGATGGTCTAGACGGCCCACTACTACGATCAAGCTAAAATCCCAAGAAATCATTGACTTTCCGGAGATGACTGAAAGAGATCTCAAAATATTTTTTTCAGGTACCTATCAATTAGGTCAAGCCGTATGTTAATTGGCTGAGTTAATGGATGATAGCAACAATATCAATTTGGAATATATTAAGATCAAACCAAATATCATTAAAGTATTAATAAGGTCCAGGCATATTAACAGTAAGACTTACAAATGCTACATCGAATACAAACCTAACTCAATTGGATACAGCGGTATCCTACGCCATGCGTATGACTGTGCCAATGGATTACGAACTGTAGGATCCTGTTCTCACATTGTTGCAGTCATATATTATCTCAGTAATGCAAGATATAAGCCAAAAATTATTAAACCAGCGAAAGTTCTTTCCGAATTATTTACTAATTCAGATATTGGTCCTGTAATAGACGAAGATAGTGACGAGGATTAAAAATATTATTATAATACAATATTAAAAATTATTACTCATGTAATTTTGTCAAATAGAACTTCTAAAAACAATTCTCGCAAGAATAAAGGTCAAATATGAAATGGTACATACTTATTTTATTGTTTTAATAAAAGCACAAAAATATTCATAACATATTTATAATAATTAATTTCTATTAGAAATATTTACTTATTTTTATTTATCTACAAATGAATTTGAATAAAAATAATTAATTAAAAGACTATAGCAGGCCCTTTGTAGCTCCCGACGAAGTAATACTCGATTCTAAAAATTTTTAGGATATTTTTGTATGTCCTAAGACGTATTGAACGTTCTTCTTTGAGGTTCCAAAAACATGGTAAAAACACGAAAAAAATGTTTATAATTTGATTTTATAGCATTATTTGATGCAAAAATCGTAGTTCTGACAGTGGAATTCGAAGATATAGAAAGAAATTGAAAAAAAAAAAAAAAAAAAAAAAAAAAAAAAAAAAAAAAAAAAATGGTCATAAACACTTATTTAGCTATTGGTTTTGAGGTTATGTGCCAAAAACATGGGAAAAATGCTTAAAAATCGGTTTTTTCGAATTTTGAGTATGTTCCGGCTCGAAAACGCAAATTCGGACACCGCCATTTGAAAGAACGGGAAAAATACACAAAAAATAATTATTTACAAGTTAGCCAAAAATTATCTACATAACATAAAAAATCATTGAAAAATTAAAAAATTTTTCCTGAGCTCAATTATTTTTTTAAAAAATTTGAAAAAAATGAGGCTGTTTTCTTGCTCAAAAACACACGTCCGTGAATTTTTTGAACGTTTTTTAAAGAAAGGGTCGAGCGGAAAAAAATTTTTCGAAAAAATACGTTTTTTAGGTTAGGAGACTCAAATCATCACCTAGGGAGCTGAAAATTTGGCTAGAGAGGTTTTCAATAATGTACTTTCGAATGGTCAATGCGAAAAAAAAATACAGGTGAGTGCAATTTTGACCATCTTATCCCGCTATAGCCTTTAAATTGGTTCACTATTGTTAAAACGCCATAGAGTCGACTGAAAGAGTTGATCAAATTGTTGGACACCAATTGGTCTGAACATTTTCTCCACGTCAGTGGAAATGCGATATATCTACGCCAGGCACAAATCAAAGCGATGGGATTTTGCAGAAGATTAGGTCCAACGTGTAGAAGATTGTTGACTGAAACTCCTGATTTAGTTTTACTGGAGCCGTTAAACACAGTACGTAATTTGGTTGTCGTACTTGTTTCCTTCCGCATACTATGATGTGGTAAGAGAGCTTGGAAGCTAGACATTGAATGTAAGTTCGAAGAGAGGGACATATAACCTAAGTCAATGTACGCTTTTATTAATTCTGTATAAGCAATTCTTAATTTGCTTGAGACGATTGAGTGCGCGTAATGCGGAAGGATGAGAGTTTCCGAGATGAGCAGAGCTCAGACTTTCTCGATTTTTCCATGGAAGACTGACTATATATCGACCTGATTCATCTTGACGAGTAGTTTTTTGGTAAAAATCCTCGCATGCTTGTTCATCAGGCGAGTAAGATTTTTTGTCGGCTGTTATTTCCTCCGCCCTCCAAAAATTTTGTATGAGCTCCAAAAGTTTGGCTTCATGCTCAGATTCGTTTGAGCTGACCATGTTTAGAACTTACATTAGTGCTATCAGCTGAAGATTTTGATCCTTAACGATTTGGCTTTCAATGATTTGCCCGTAAACGCTAGCACCGAGAAGAATATCGATGCGAGAGGGTTCGAAACACATGGGATCTGCTAGATGCAGCCCTCTTAAGTATTCGCAATTAGAAATGCCACCTACAATGGGAGGCTTACAAGAAGATAATTTTGGCAAGATAATGGTATCGATTTCGAAAGCATAAGTCGAATTGAAATGAGGTTGTATAGAAAGACAAGGTTCTACAATTTAGTAACTATTGATTACACAGTGCTTGTGTAATAAGCGATATTTGAGAACCAGGATCAATCAACGCGCGCACTTGAATTTTGGTTCCATTTGGACCAATGGTGTTGACCCTAGCGGTAGCCAAAAGTATACCTGTACATTTGGTACTAACACCAATATTTAGAGAGGCTGCTTGATGAGCAGGTTGAATGTCGTTAGAAATGACAACCGTGCCACAATTAGGGTTTGAAGAGTTTGTCACTGAGGCTACTTGATCAGGCGCTGTCGAGCTATTCGGCTGATTAGACGAATAGCCATCAGTGTGCACTAGAATGTGATGCTTGGCTTTGCAAAGAAAGCATCGATACGAGGTAGTACAATTTTTTATGTGATGCTTCCCTAGACAATTAAAATAAAGATTAGATGCCTTAAGAAGCTCTTTCCGCTCAGAAATCGTCTTACTGAGAAATTGTTCACATGGATTTATATAATGCGGTTCATTACATAGCAAACATTTCCGTTTCTGATTGTTTTCCGCACTTTGAGGCAATGCGTGATGAGAATTAGCCGTATGAGCATTGTCATGTTCTTGCTTTCGAGATTTTGAATTAGTAGATTGAGTTTTAGTGTTCGAAGAAGATTTAGTACCGGTTTCGATGATCTCTACAGTGAGGGTTTTGACTTCGAAGAAAAGCTTGAAATTGCTCCATTGTGGGTGGGTCGATACTATCACCGAGGTATCCTTCCCATTCTTTACGTGTATTTAAATCAATCCGATTTAGCGTAAGATGAACGATTAAATCACGAATTATTTTCAGCTGCTGATGGTAGAATCCATATAATTGATAATTGTAAGAAGTTGATGGCCTTGTTTCTACCAATCTCGGTATTAAAAAACACTGAGATTGGTAGAAACAAGGCCATCAACTTCTTACAATTATCAATTATATGGATTCTACCATCAGCAGCTGAAAATAATTAAATTTTGTCGACGTCTGGCCTGGAATACATTCGTCTTGGTGCAAATTTACAACTGACGCAGAACTAATCATCATGGAAAATACATGGAAACCACAACATCGTGGAGATACGATACAACATCGATGAGATACAACACAACTTCGAGGTGACACAACACAACACAAAACGGGAAAAGATTTACTGTTACATCTACTAAAAAATCGTAAGGATTCAAATTTGTGTTTGATTATTTACCTAGTTTACTTAGTCGTTGGTTTTGATATTAAAAACTAGTTTTATAGTCTGACGAAAGTGTTATATGGCGAAAAACAATTCAGAGAAAGATGTCAATTCCTTGTTATGTGCAGATTTTACCAAGTCGTTCCTAATCATTTAAATTACATCACAAAAAACATAAGAAAAAACTATGTTTTCTAATCACTGCAAAACAAAACAGAATAAATTTATTGATTATTTATTGTTTACATTACATAATATTGAGATTAGTGACATTCGTGTAAAAATTGCTAATACAAAAAATCAGCGGAGAAAAAGTGTATTGAATTAGAAAGTATTGTTGGTAGGGATTTGGCAAATACTTTTGTTGACTATTACACGACAAAACTAAATTTTATAATTAAGAAATTTAAAGACAAATTAAGTAAAAAACTTGATGTTATTTATTTTAAGAACTATAAAGTATTATTACAAAAAGACCGATACAAGAGGAAAAAAACTACATATGTCGTAGATGTCAACCACCGAAATAATAACACTCAGGTCGATGACCCTTACCTTTCAATAACAGAAGGTGAAAAATGGTGCGTCAATGTCTCGAACGTTGAACTTCCGACATATGTACTTGATATTCTAAAGTTCGGCGATAAATTTAATTTTAATGATGGATTTGATGAGAAGTTAATTTTAAACTACGTAAAGAATTTTGAAATTTTCGCGAAAATTTATTCTGAAGAAACTGAAAAATATTTCAAAATCTCGGGCACCCATTTCAATGTATATCATCGCGCGGTCGTCCTAAGGCTCTTCTATAACTTGCCTTCGGAGCGCTTCCGCGCTCCTTGATACCAAGACTAAGAGAAACTCTTCTCAGTACGTTGAAAAAATTTTTTAAGAAAAACCTTTCGACACAGTCTCATTTTGATAAAAAATTTAAAATAGACTTTTTTAAGACAAAAGAATTTATTTAACAAAATCCGGATATCTTGATAACTCGTGCTGATAAAGATAATACTACTGTGTTTATTAAAAAATCAATGTATTATGTGAAAATTGAAGCTTTATTTCTTGATAAAAAATATTATGAATGTATTAATAAAGATCCTTTACCGGGTTTAGAAAGAAAAACTAACGAGATAATAAAATGGCTAAATAAAATGGATTTTACAAGCTTGGAAAAAATGTTAGAACCTGTATTACAAAAATATGTTTCAAAAGTCTATGGCTTAATCAAAATTCATAAAGCTGGTTTTCCAGTGAGGCCTATAATTTCAACTGTAAACTTACCGACTTACAATATTTCAAACTTCTTTGCAAAGTTTCTTAAAAATAATCTAAAGCCTCCATGTTCACATATTGATAACAGTTTAAAATTAAAACAAAAAATAGAAAATCTCCAAATTCCTCCTGATCATGTTATTATTAGCTTGGACGTCGTAAGCCTCTTTACAAACGTCCCAGAATACTTGGTTTATTCAGCAATAGAAAGAAGATGGCAACAATTGTATAACAAGATCAACATGAATTGTACTGAATTTTTAAAAATTATAAATTTTATCCTCAATAATAATTTCTTTCAATTTAATAAAAAAATTTATAGACAAATTTTCGGCTCGGCTATGGGAAATCCCATAAGTCCAATTTTATCTGATATTGCGATGGAGGATTTAGAGTATGAATACATTAAAAAATTACAATCAAACCCGATATTTTATTTCCGATATGTAGACGATATTTTGCTCTGTATACACGAAAACTGTATAGATGAAACTTCGAATATATTTAACTCTTATGACAAAAACTTACAGTTTACAGTTGATCGACCACAGAACAACAACATTAGCTTTTTAGATGTACAAATTATTGTGGATAAAAGTAGATTTATCGAAACAAACTGGTATAGAAAACAAACTTTTTCAGGAAGATACAAACTTTAGTTCTCACCATCCGCTAAGTAATAAAATTGCTATTATTTATGGTCTGTGGATCGCGCGGTTAATTTATCCCACAAATCTTTTCACAAACAAAATATCACGTTTATAAAAGAAATATTAGCACAAAACAATTATCCACAGCAATTTATTGAATTACATATAAATATGAGGTTTAAAAAGATCAGGTTTGACAGTAAGGCATCACAGAAGAATAAATTAGATAATAATAAATTAGAAAAAACATATATAACATATATTTCTGCCATTTGTAAAAGAAATTGATTATTTCACAAAAAACTTCATTAAGAAAATTAACACTAATGTTGTGTATAGTATGATGAACAAAATGAGTAATATTATAGTGTTAGGTAAGGATAAGAATATTAAATTAAATAGTAATAACGTTGTATATAAAATAAATTACGCTGATTGTAACACTTCATATGTGGGATAGACTAGTAGATCACTAGTTTGAAGATTAAAAGAACATAAAAAGAAATATAGTGAGGGAGATAAAAATTCATCATTGTTCATACACAAAAAAGGAAAACAATCATACAGTAGATTCCAATAATGTTAAAATATTAGAAACGGAACGGAACATACAAAAAAGATTATTCTCTGAAGCATTTAAGATAAGTAATTTACTCGATTGATCACTTCGAACCATTTTATTGTTGATTCGGAAATTCAAATCCGACGTTTCGACAGTTTTTTTTTTTTTTTTTTGACTGTCTTCATCAGGGCTACATATGAAATAAGAATAAAGTTGTATAAATAATAATAAAAATAAATTATATATTATGTCCGTGCAAAATTGATTAACTGACCTTTAAAAAATTATGAGAATTACATAGTAACTTAAGCGTTACTTCGTCAATATATAACCGTCATGGCTGTACAGCTTATTGAAAATGTCATTAGCTGACTAAAAACATATGGAAATTAAGAACGTTAATGTGTAAATCAAATAATGAAAAAGTGAAAATTAAGATAAAACGCAATTCTTACCATTACTCTCCGCATCGGAGACATATGCTCTCGGGAGATTAGTATTTTCGATGTGAGAAACAGAGATGGGAGAGAAACATTCGTCGCATTCAAAAAAACCTTTTTTAGACCATCTGTTTAATAGGTCCTTAATGGACTTTTGTAATTTATTGATTGGATTCGATTTTATTGCCTTGTAATATTTTCTGTCATTGAGGGCGTTTTCAACCTTTTCTATGTAATCTGATTTGTTCATGACAACGGTAACATTACCTTTATCGGCTCTAGTAATAAAAAGATTGGGGTTGGAATCCAGAAATTCTATAGTTTTGTTAAATTTAGTGAGAATTGAGAATGATCTTCAAGATCAATGTGATTTTTATTACGGATAAAAGTATTGATTTGATTAATAATGATAGTGCATATATTTAAGTTAATAGCTTTGTTCTGTACAGCAGACTCTATATTTTTTAAAAATTGATAAAAGTATTTATATTATGATTGAAAGTAAAGTTAAATTTATCTCCGAGGCATAAAGTGTCAAAGGCAAAGGCAGGAATAGGAAACGCAGAAAGATTAACCAGCCATTTATTTTTCTCGTCTCCACGGTTTGTCTTATTTACACTATTAGGCAGAGGCAAGGATAGATGAGAATCAAAACCTTGTTATTATCGACAATAGTATTGTTAGAAGGAACCGTAGAAAGGCCAACGATTATATTGTTATTATAATTGCTATCAGAGGAGACTGTAGGACTGCAAGCGATTTTGTTATTATCAAAGATACTAAAATCTAAACGTTCTTTCTTATATGTTTTTAAGAGGTTGTCGAGTTTGTTATTGCTATCATTACTGTGACTAAAATTAAAATAGTCTAAAACCACGTTGTAATATCTGTTGAAAGTGATAAAAAATGTATCATTGCTGATTTGTTTTATGTGATAAGCAAGTTCTTCTCTTTGTTTATTGAGTTTCTCAATTTTAATGTTTATATCGGAAATCTCGTAATTTAAAATCTTTTTGTGTGAATTTGTGAATGCAAGTTTTTGAAATTGAACCGGAATAAATTAAGTATATGTGTAGGAACGATATTATGTCTGCGACAGTCTAATAAGAATCTTCTTTGGATTTTAGCTTTAACCGTTTTTTTCTGTATTTTAGTCAGCTTTAGAAGAAGAGATGAGAACGAAAAGCCGAGAGAGACTCTAATATGATTAAGTATATACGATAAACGCAAATGACAATTTTTTTCAATGAATTGAGTAGCAACAGTTAGGTTTTGGTCAGTAATCAAATTTTGCTTATCTTGGTTTCTGCAATTCTTGAAGTCCTTGAAGTCGTTGGGATTATCACGATGCGTAGGCGATGACCTTTTTGAACCGTTCACGGGAGGCGGTTGCAGTGGCTGCTTAGCAAGAGCCGAGTGCAGAGATAAGCTGTGCAATGAGGTAACTTCATAATATCGGGAGAGCCAGTTAAAATTGCGTGGAGAGGAACGTTGAAAATCCTTCTCTTTAGCAGGCATTATCGGTGATCCAATGCCAAAATATTCCAAAAATGTAGTAGATTTGACCGTTCGTTGGTTGGAATTAAGTATTTAAGATAAATAATTTACTCGATCGATCACTTCGTACCATTTTATTGTTGATTTGGAAATTCAAATCCGACGTTTCGACAATTTTCGGACCTCCTCAACCAATCCATCTAATACTAAAGTGTTTATTAAAAAATGCTGTTATTATGAGCGTGAAATGTGGTGCTCCACTATTCTGCTAGAACCTGAAAAATAAATTTAAAAGAAGTATTGACGGAAGCTATTTTCTTCGTACATGTGTTTTTAATGATTACATTATCAAAATTAGTATTTCTGAAATTCGAATGCTACTAATTCACATTATTTACATAAAACAAAAAAATAACAGGAAGTTTTAGTTTTATTTACAATTAAAATAAGAAATAATGCTTTATTGAATTGAATACCTTTAATGTTTTAACGATTATTTTATTTTAAAATTTAAAATTAAGAAAGTGTGACAAACGAAGTATTTATGGCAATTACAGTTAGCTAATTAAAGTTACCGTAATTTTCCAACGTTTTTCCTTTTTAGGCGCGACCATATACGGGCGAGCCTTATAATTATTAATATTTTTGATACCATTTTACTATTTAAATTTAATAGTAATTAATAGCTGGCTCTGAAATGGCTGACTATCCGCCGAACGAGATCGTGGATATGATTTTGGTTTTAGGAGCAAGCCAAAATAATTATCGTGGTGCGGCAAGACTTTATGCTGAACGCTATCCTGACAGACGACATCCTGACGATAGTGCTATCAGACGTTTAACTCAAAGAGCTCGTGGTGGACACATGGTTCGCCAACTTAGGCGCCATGAGTATGATGAAAATGATAATCGAGTTGTAACTATCCTTGCAATAATTCATCTTGATCCACACATTAGCGCTCGTCGAGTCGAAAGGGAAATTGGTATTCCAAGAAATACTTTTTTAAGAATTATGAAGGTGCTTCAACATCACGCGTACCATATTACTTTGGTTCAAGAGCTACAGTTTCAGCATTTCCAACAGCGTATTGTGTTTTGCCAATGGGCTTTACAAATGATAGAAATTGATCCAGACTTTTTTAACTTTGTTCTCTTTTCTGATGAGGCACAATTTCAAAGTGATGGGGAACTGAATAGGCATAATTGCCATTATTGGTCTGATGTGAATCCTCATTGGGTCAGAACTGTAAATCATCAAAGACGTTAGAGTATTATGGTATAGTACGGGATCATCGATGGATATTTGATTGGGCCTTATTTTTTTGAAGCAAATGTAAATCAACATACCTATTTGACGCTAATAAGAGATGAACTACCTGGATTGATGGAAGGTGTTGATTTAGGAACGCGACGAAGAATGTGGCTTCAGCAGGACGGCGCAGCACCACATTTCGCTCGAATTGTAAGGGCTTTTTTGAATGAGCACTATGATAACAGATGGATTTGTCGAGGAGGTCCGGTTAACTGGCCTGCTTGCTCACCCGATCTTACATCACCAGATTTCTATTTATGGGGGTATTTAAAAAATGCTGTTTTTGAGCAACAACCCACTACAAGAGCAGATATGCAGGATAGGATTCGTCGAGCATACGCTGCCATTCCGAGACAAACTTTGCAGAACACAGTTCGCCATTTTCAAAGGCGTTTGACTATGTGCCTTGAAGCAAATGGTCGTCATTTCGAACACTTGCTTCGAGCTTAAATACAAATTATTTACATTAGTGAGAGGCGAGGGGACTCAGTATAATCAGCACCGCAAACAGTGAGAGGCAAGGGGACTCACTTTAATCAAGCACCTCGAACAGTGAGAGGCAAGGCGACTCACTTGAATCAAACACCCCGAACAGTGAGAGGCAAAGGGACTCACTTTAATCAAGCACCTCGAACAGTGAGTGGCAAGGGGACTCACTTTAATTAAGCACCTCAAAGGAAACAATCCTTACGACGTCCACGTCGTTGTTTGTGGGTAGCGCAAAAAGTAAGGTTAATACATTTATAACAGAAGCTTCAACGATCTTAAAGTTTCCGTTAAAAAATCATTTTGGCCTTGAGAAAAATTTTTCAGGGTTCAGGATGTGTGCGTTTGGAGTGTATGGGATTAGCATGCGTGGGGTAGGGATGTGTGTGGGACTTGGGGGTGTGGGGTATGGTTGTGGGACCGGGGTGTAACAGTTCAGCATGTGAGGGCATGAAGTGTATGGGGTTAGGATGTGCGAGTTTGAGTTTTGTTTACTAGGATGTGTAAGTTTTGGATGTGTGGGTTCCTCTATTAAGCCTACGATCAATTTTAACCAGCTGAGCCTGTGGTTCATGGAAAAAAACGATTTTAAACGGACTTTTCTGATTTTGACCTAGATTTGACCTTGAAATGACCTTGGAAAAAATTTCTCATTATGATTTTGAACGTAAAATTTCCCGCTCTTTCCGAATCCGGGGTCAAACTAGGTGTTTGCATATGAAAAAACCACTTTGACCTTGAAATAACCTCAAAGTTCAAGTTCAAGGTCAAAGACATTAGCGCCATTATGTGGCCCCCTTTGTCCCCTATAACTTTTGTTGGAACTATTTTTCTCTATTTGGCTTAGGTTCCGAGAAATTCGGGTGCGGCGATTAAAATGTGTCTCCGTGTATATACGCACACACTATGTATGTTCGTTAATATACCTAATCACACGTACAACACGAATAGTGCATACACACTATGAACATTCATACTATAAAAGCCGAAATTCATACTGTATAAGGTCATTGACAAGCGGATTGTCTCCCGCTAACATACACTTGACTTCATATTAATCCCTTAACTGGCAATGGATCATATATGTACAAAAAAAAAGTCGTGCCAAATCTGGTAATGGATCATATGTATACATATATGTATAAGTTTGAATAACTTTTGCAATTCTCAACAGATTTGGACAAAACTTGGTATACAACTGTTTTTGAGGTCGCTGAATCTGAATCTGTCATCAGAATTATTATTTACGGCTACCAGTTTTGGCACGAAAAGTTGTAAAAGTCGCACCAGTTAAGGGGTTAATTGTAAGTCTCTACTGTTGGTTTGTATTATAAAAATGTGTTGGTCAAAGTGATTATAATTTGTTATAAACTGTTTGTATTATTATTTGTTGTATTAGATGATTCCTGAAGAGGGATATATAAAAAATAAATGTCCGAAACGTCAACAGATATATTAATTAAAAAATGGTGTTTAACTCTACAAAAAATTTCACCACCACTATAAAAAACACCGAGATTGGTAGAAACAAGGCCATCGACTTCTTACAATTATCGATTAAATCACTACCTAACGAATTAGCTCTATCAAGAGAGCTTAGACCAGCGATGGGATTGAAAATTTCCCTATAAATATGCTTTATTTCAGATAAGATGTCTGACTTCATTGATTTGACAGTGAAGATTTCTGAAATGTGAGAGCTAACAATACGACGTTGATTTTCGTAATATTCGATTAAGGCTATCAATGCTCGTTCATAATTATCATCCGAAATGGGAAGAGATTTAATTTTTTCAAGGGCATCACCTGTAAGGTGAGAGCTAAGATAATACAACTTCATGACGGACGTTAAGTCCTCGCGGCGATGAATAACAGAGCGAAAAACATCTCTAAAATTTTCCCAATCAGAGAATTTGCTTGAAAATTTTGGTAAATCTATTTTTGGCAATGATTGTAATGAAACATTCGTAGACTGAGCAGAAATTGGAGTAACCGCACTAGCGGTTGAAGTAGAGGCGCCTGTACCAGTCTTGGCGTTATCTTTCCTAAGGTTTTCAAGGAAATCAAGGAACTCACCTTTGCGGTCAAAAAAACTATCTTCAACTAGGTCAGAAAAACCATTTGTGAAATAGGCATATTTCTTATCAAGATCCTTGAGAAACAAGATTTTCTCATGATTCACTTGAAAGGTAGTGTAATATTTCTCAAGACCGGCTAGGCGCGCTTCGGCATTACCCATAGTCATATTGTCTTTACCTTTAGATTTGAAATTTTGAAATGAATTGACGATTTTAGTTTGAAGCAATATCTGCTGGTGTATGGTGTAACTCCTCCACTTTGGATCAGAAGTAATTAGATTAGCAAATGACTTGACTATTTATCCTGGATGCCCACGTGAGTTATGCTATTATTCCCAGAATAGAATAAGATTTTGAACAAGGAATAGCAACCAAATCTTAATCTCAGGGTGTGTCAAGAATAGGTCGGAAACTGCTCGCGCAAATATATGCTTTAGTAATTTTTAGTGAAAATTACTAAAGCATGTATTTGCGCGAGCAGTTTCCGTCCTATTCTGGACACACCCTAAGTTATAATATTATACTTATTCTAATATGCGCTTAAGATGCAATGGTGAATGTGTCCGCTAACGTTACCACGGTGAATCAGCTGATCAGTGAATGATCCACTGCGATGACTGTACGACATCAAGACTTTTAGTGGTAGTAAATGCAGCTATCCCTGCAGCGTAGTCAGATGTAGAATCAGAAATGCATCCAGATATGGGCCAGCATCGAAGTTGCAGTCACGATGCAGTGTCAGCAGGCGTAGTCAAGTTGTGATCCGCAGTTGAGAGCAGCACCAATAAACTGCAAGGTCAAGTAATATAAGTATTTGCTAAAGCAAGAATTGAATTCAAATTCCACAAGACTTGCTTCAAAGACGCAAGTTCAATTATAATAAACTCAAACTCAATTAAATAGTTGTAATTTTAAACTAAATGCATTCAAGTTTTAATTAAGTATTCTTAATCTCAATAAATAGTTATGACGAATGTAGAGACTAGAGTGACTAGACGACAAGTCATAAAATTAAATAATCAAATAAAATTGGAATTCCTTGTATAGCAGCAATGCGAGTTGAGCAGACGAACTTGTCCGTGTGTCGATCCGTTACATACTTGCCTCTTGTTACACAATTGGGCCTCTTGTTACACAATTGTGCCTCTTGTTACACAATTGTACCTTGTGTTACACAATTGTGCCACTTGTTAGACAATTGTGCCTCGTATAACATGGTTATTCTGCGTGTTACATGGTTGTTCCTGGCACGCTTCCCCTTGTAGTGAATAATGGACTCGTCCGAGCACAGCTCCTATTATCCTTGGCTATGACGTACTCAGCTTCCTGAACGTCACGCGTCCCGATGGCCGTCTTCTTAATGACGTTTCCTCTTCCCTCGTAGAAAGCTCGGCAGCTATATGCAAGGCAAGCACCTCACACCTTGATGCTGTAGCGAGCAAGTTCCACGCGGGTAATCCTTGACTTGTGGTGTTGACTCCATAGCGTGTACGGTTCACATGAGTAATCCTTGGCTTGACTAGTGTGGATCCCGTAGCGTATACGCTGCATGCGGATAATCCTTGGCTTGACTAGTGTGGACCCCGTAGCGTATACGCTCCATGCGGGTAATCCTTGTCTTGACTAGTGTGGATCCCGTAGCGTGTAGGCTCCACGCGGGTTGTCCTTGTATTAACTAACGAGAACCCCGTTTCGACTCGTGCACTTGCCGGCAACGATTAACTGATCACCGTATGCGCATGATTCTAGAGCTGGTTTCACAATGCACGCTCTTTCATAGAATTTGCCACTTGTTACTCTTGCCTACAACAAGATGGCTGATAAGAGTTGGTTTTCACGCGCACTCCTGTGATTTGATGGCTAAGCAGCGCACGCTTCTTTGATAAAGACTTGGAGTTGGTAGATACGCACACTCGAATGCGTTTTTAGAGATGGGGTAGATAGCGCTTAAATATCCTATTTCCCCTGGAAAGCCTTAGAGTTGGCTTCCAAGTGCACGCGATGGCGAGACAAACGAGAGAGATAACAACTAACGCGCGATGTCGGCATGCGGTCGTATGCGACTTTTGCGGCGCTCACGAACACGAGCACTTTATTGATGCGTACCTGTTGGCGAAGATGCTAATTCTGCGCTCTCCGAAGGTGTCGCAGAAATAGAGAAAAGATCTTCTTCTGCGTCCTCATGTCGATGCTAGCGATGTCTTCTCCCACGATCTAGCTCGAAGGACCAATGTTTTTTATTGTAATGATAATGGATGAGGAATGGAGTGAACTCGAGAGGTTCAATAAGAAAGTTGTCTCATGTGGAGAAAGCTTAAGTTTATTGAAGTCGCCTTTGCTTTGAGGAGGTACAATCATGCCGTCGTGCGCTGAACTGAATGCGAAGCGCCGTCCCGATGTCTTGGTAGTGGGAGGGGCGGCAGATTGACGCATGGAGAGAGCGGGTTGGCTCTCTCTCTCTCTCATGCGTTCTTGAAGATTAAAGTAAGACGTTGAATTTCAAACATTATTTTTTGTTATTTTTTCAAATAATAGTTATCTTCTCAAGATATGATTTAGATAAATACAAAAGTTTTATATAAAAAGCACAATAGCCAATTAAAGTTTAAGTATAGTTATATTATAAAAACCTTTTTTTACAGCGTACCAGAATTTATGGATTATTTCATTTATCCACATTGAAATAACTGCAGCTATTGCAAGAAGAAGCCAATATTGTTAATATTTTGAACTCCAAACTTAAATTTAGTGAGGCTGAATGTTTTGGAGAGTACGAGCGGCGAAGGCTTCTTTCTGGACGTAGCATGGTAGCCTGCAATCTGAGTCAAAATCAAGAAGCACCAGCTTGTTAAGATTTCAGAAGATTAAAAATAGGCAAACAGAACCAAGAGGCCCAATAAAACCTGCTGCATCTTATGTCTGGAACCCATACAAGAATATGCTGTTTGATTTGTCAAAGCAGCATAGCAGGATACATTATTTTGAGCAAAGAATACAAATCTCTTCGACGAAGAAGTGAGTGCACCTTGTTTGGGTATATTTTTCTTGCTGAAAAGGATAGATTTTGAATAGTTTTAATTGATTTGTTGCAGTTAATAATAAAAGAAGCGGGAAAAAATTTCAGGAGTCAGTACGTAAATATCAACAGTGTGTAAAATGTCAATTAAAGATGATGATTCATTTTTTACTGAAAACCTTCAAACGTTGTGTAGCGCATTGATTGGAAGAAATTTATATTTTACTTTACACAACACAACAGAGGAAAGGAACAGGGACTTACAACTGCTGAGGCCAGGTGAATTCGACGACGCGACTCTCTCTCCAGCTCTCTCTCCCTCTCGTCCACTCCCCGACGACTGCTTAAGCGGCTGCGGCGGTGCAGTCACGACGGATCGTCGCCGCAGAGGTCTCTCAGAATCAACCTCATCTACGGGAATAGCACACACACGAAGCCTGCGAAAAAAGAAAGCACTTAACTTGCGCGCAGCGGAGTAAGTGTCGATGGTAGACCGGCCGATGCGCTGTATCGCTTCTCTCATTTCTGCAGCGGCCACGGCAATGGCGCAGCGGTGCTCCTCTGCTATAGGCGGTGGCGACGGCAACCCTGCGGCCTGCGATGATAGCTGGTTGAGAGTCCCGCAAGGCGATGGTGCGCCTTGTCGTTGACGTCGGCTACTACAGTGCTCCAGCTATAGCTTAGAGGAGATAGGAAAAGGGCGGGGGAGGTGGACTAGGAGGACTCGGCTTTTAACAATAATACTAGAGTACATGCGCGCATAAAATTCGCGTTTTATACAGGTAAGGCTTCGTTTTTATGTGACCTGCAATCTGCCACGTCACAACTTCCTTGCACCAAACTGAAGTAGTCGGTAGATTATCTTCGAAGTTCACCATCTAGAATCCTACTGATTTAACCTAAGCTAACTAGCGTTAGCTACAGCGGGGTGAAGTGTAAGTGTCTCTAATTCAGCATGACAGCTCTCCTTCATCTTCTTCTCTGGATTGCTCTCGAAATCTGTGTGAGCGTACGTGCTGTTAGTGCATCCCTAACTACAGCACTACCTGGCCACCGGCGCATAATACAAAAAACCAATTGTTGACTCGCCCACCTACCGACTCTCATTCTGCACTCCAACATGACGCATTCACTCCGATAAATGATAATATAAGAGTAAGCTTCTTCAGAGCTGTTCAGCAAACCTAAAATATGTAAGTAATTAATTCTTACTTAAATTAACTAGCGAGAGGCACTGCTCACTTGACTTGTTGTAAAGTTCTAATATTAACAGTGCCTGGCGCCCAGTAAATCGTGCTATTCCTTCAGCATTGCGATTCACCTTATACTTATTTCAATTTGCCGACTATCGATTAGTCCTTATTGACACCTGCCTTTTATTGTCAATTTATATTTATTTATCCCCCAAAAATATAACGGGAAAAAATAGTTATCTCCCACATAACTAAATCTCTCCGTTATTATATATATATATAAATATAACGGGAAAAAATAGTTATCTCCCACATAGCTAAATCTCTCCGTTATTATATAACTCCGTTATTATATATATATATATATATATATATATATATATATATATATATATATATATATATATATATATATATATATATATATATGTTTTATGTTAGTTTCCAGGACATTCCAGATGTTTAACGTTGGTTTCGGGGACATTTGTTAGTTTTGGGGACAGTCCCTGAATCTACATATGTTTAACGTCAGTTTTGAGGACATCGGCCCCCATAAGAGACATTATTTCTTTAGTCACGTATAGGTATACAGTAACATGGGGTCCTGGGAACTAACGTTATACAAGTTTATATATATATATATATGCATGCATAACGCAATATCCTGAGATTTTTTAGAGTTTGTCTGCAATAGAAGTTGTGCCGCAGTATAAGGAGGTAAAAGCGGCGCTACGCGCCGCCATTGTCTACAATGAAAAAATCCCTCAAAGTATTGACTAACACCACGACGCCTGCGGCGCCCGCTTTTAGTACCGAAATTGCGGAAAAAGTGACTAAAGAAATAATCTCCCTATATCAAAACCGACCTGAATGGTCCCAGAACATTGCGTTACATATATGTTTTGGCCATAAATTTTCTGGGACGTCCCGAAAACTAACAGAAATCCCAGAAGCTTGCATTACGTATATGAATACATCCCAGAACCTTGCGTTACAGATATATATAGAGTTTCTTCTGTAATAGCATTCTATCTATAATAGTATCCAGTTTTAACTACTGGTAAAATTTGTCGAAAATTTCCACCTAAAACAAATAACTTTCCCCTTCGAAAGGTTCATCCTTACAAATGACATCTAAAGTGTTATCAATAATATCTAACGCTTTTTTTGGAATCATTAAAGCTTGGTCCCAAATTATAATGTCTACTTCTCTTAATTTTTTTTTATCAGAATCTAATTTTACAAATGCACTTTCAATATTACTTAAATCTAAAGGTAATCTAAGTAAACGATGACTGGTCATACTCTTTGGTAACAAAATAGAAGCTATTCCTATCCAAGCCATGGATAAAAACTTTTCGTCATGAAATAAAATAATACATCAAAGTTTTATATAAAAATGTTTTACCAGATATTTTACCAAGTTAATAGAAAACGAGGATTAGACTGAAGCGAGAAGTACCTTATTCGTTCATCAATGCACTTTTGTACCTTCATTACTATTTATTAAAAAGATCAAATCATTTTTCTTATATCATTTATTTTTTATTATATGTCCAAAATATATTAGGGATATATTATACATCCGAGATACATTATTGCTGTTTCCAATTGTAATGCGTAATTTATGTTTCCTTTGTTAAAGTTTGAAGGTTTCTTGACTGTTGACATAAGCCTTACCCTGGAGGAACCACCGTTTTGCGTTTCTTTTGTTAAAGTTCGAAGGTTCCTTGACTGTTAACATAAGCCTTGCCCTGGAGGAACCACCATTTTGCGTTTCCTTTCTTAAAGTATGGAGGTTCCTTTACTGTTAACATAAGCCTTGCTTTGGAGGATCCACCTTTTTAATCACGGTATTCTATTTATATCCTTTTAAAAGTTTTTCTAAAGTAATTGCTTCTGACTATACATTTATATCCTTCTATCTAAAATAGAACGTTATACGGTCCAAAATATTACGTATCCTTTGATAGAGCTTGAAGGTTCCTTAAATGTTAACCTTGCTCTGGAGGAAACACCTTTTTGAGCTCGACCGTATGTTTATCCTATAACTTTAGAAATGGTTGTGCGTGATTTTTCTATAGTCTGAATGTATTCAATAATCCTTTTGAAATTCCATAACATCCAATTTTGGTCCTTTTATAGTATCTATTTCTTTGAAGTATATTTACGTGTTTTTTGTTAAAGTTGGAAGGTTCTCCTAAAGAAACCACCTTTTTGATCACGGTATTTTTTTTTAATTGTAACTCGTAATGTACGTTTTCTTTGCTGAAGTTAGAAGGTTCTTCGACTGTTATGAAAAGCCTTGAGGAGTTAAAAGTCATGGAGGAATCACCTTTTTGATCACGATATCCTATATTTATTTTCTTCTAAATGTTTCTCTAAAAGAATTGTTAAAAAATTATACAGCTGTGCTATCCACATTATACATTTGTAAGGTTCTTTGACTATTAATAAAAGCCTTGTCCAAGAGGAATCACCTTTTTGCTGTCAAAAGTTCGAAGGAAGTTTAGATTTTGCTTAAAATTTTTATACAGGGGCTTCCGAGGTCCCTAACCATCGCTATCACAATCTTGCTATAAGGTTTATAGTCCGATAAAAGCTCAGGTTTTTCTCAAAATTGGAATACAGAGGTTTCGAAGTCGATGATCACGATTTTGCTAACAGACTTCCGAAATTCAGAAGGGCTGTCAAAAGTTCAAAGGAAGCTTAGATTTTTCTCAAAATTGGAATACAGAGGTTTCGAAGTCGCTGATCACGATTTTGCTATCAGACTTTCGAAATTCAAAATGGCGGATCTAATTTGACGGTTAAAACTTCGAAGGAAGATTAGATTTCGCTTAAAGTTTGTATAGAGGGGATTTCAAGACGTAGATCAATAATTATATTTCGGGACCGCTAATTACAATCTTGCTATAAGACTATTCAAATTAAAAATGACGCATCGAATATGGCTGTTAAAAGTTGGAAAAAAATTAGATTTTGTTGAAAATTGCTATACAGGAATTTTCGAGGTCGCTGATCAAGATTTTGCTAATTGACTTTCAAAGTTCTAAATGGCGGATCCAATATGACGGCTAATATTTCGAAAAAGCTTAGGTTTTTTTCAAAATTGGAATACAGAGTTTTCCAAGTCGCTGATCACGATTTTGATAACAGAGTTCCGAAATTCAAAAGGGCTGTCAAAAGTTCGAAGAAAGTTTAGATTTTTCTCAACTGGGAATACAGAGGTTTCGAAGTCAATAACCACAATTTTGCTATCAGACTTTCGAAATTCAAAATGGCGGATCCAATTTAACGGTTAAAAGTTCGAAGGAGGCTTAGATTTTGCTTAAAGTTTATATACAGGGGTTTTTGAGATCGCTGATCAAGATTTTGTTATTGGAATTTCGAAATTCAAAATGTCGTATCCAATATGGCTGTCGAAAGTTCGAAGGAAGCTTAGATTCTGCTTTACGTTTGTATACAGAAGTTTCCGATGTCGCTGATAACAATCTTGCTATCAGCCTTTTAAAATTCTAAATTGCGGTTCCAATATGGTGGTTTAGAATTCGAAAAAAACTTAGATTTTCCTCAAAATTGGAATACAGAAGTATCGAAGTCGCTGATCACGATTTCGCTGTCAAACTTTCGAAATTCAAAATGGCGGATCTAATTTAACGGTTAAAAGTTCGAAGCAGGCTTAGATTTTGCTTACAGTTTATATACAGGGGTTTTTGAGGTTGCTGATCAAGATTTTGTTATTGGTATTTTGAAATTCAAAATGGCGGATCCAATATGGCTGTCGAAAGTTCGAAGGAAGCTTAAATTCTGCTTAATGTTTGTATACAGGGGTTTCCGATGTCGCTGGCGGATCCAATTTAACGATTAAAAGTTCGAAGGAAGCTTAGATTTTGCTTAAAGTTTGCGTATAGGTGTTTTCGAGGTCGCTGATCAAGATTTTGCTACTGGACTTTCGAAATTCAAAATGGCTGATCCAATATGGCGGCTGAAAGTTAAAAACCGCTGCCAATTCAATGGTAAGATGCTTCCTCAAACTAATTTATCGATTCCATTTTTTAAATTTAAAAAACAAAAGTAAATTTTTTACAACAAAACTTTATTAATAAATAAAACTGTTTTCTTTGTGGTTCTTTGTTGTTTCTTAAAAAATTTGACCGAATATAAAAAATATCTTTTTTGTTTCTTCATTTATGTATCCTATACAAAAAATTAGTTATTGTTATAAAAAACTAACTCATTAGACATAAAAAAGCTAATTCTCTGCCAAATTTCAAAACGATTCATTGAATTTTACTCCTGTTATCGTAAAGGAAAGAAAACGCACATTTTTTTAAAAATAATTTTTTTCTCTGAAACAAATCAACATAACCTTTTGAAATTTTAACACAATATTGTGCTCGATAAGTGTAATAAGTGGTAAAATTTAGAGTCAATCAATCGAATATTCTTTTTAAAAATGCAAATATAGGAAATTTATAAAAAATTTTTAACCTCAAATATCTTTGGTCACAACAATCAGATTTTTTTGAGCAAAGAACTGACTCTTTAGATATAAAAAAGCTAATTCTCTGCTGAATTTCAAAACGATTCATTGACTTTTACTCCTGATATCGTTAACGAATGAAAACGCAATATTTCCAAAAATAATTTTTTTCTCGGAAACAAATCAACATAACCTCTTCAAATTTTAACACAATGTTGTACTCGATAAGTGTAATAAGTGGTAAAAATGTTGAGTGGAAAAATGAAAAAATTTTTGAGACATTAATTAAAGAAATATAAACCATATTTTCATTAATAACAAAAGACAGACTAGAGGTAATTTAAATTAAAAAAAAGAAATTGTAGGTAATTTAATTTTTAAAGAGACCTTTTAATAAAAATTTAGTTTATTAAGTGAGTAATGACTGGCTGAAACAAAGTAAAAAATCAAAAAAACGAAAAATTCTAAATCGTTTTTTTGTTATAAAAAAAAAAAAAATCGGTAAAATCAAAAAGTAGCTTACTTATGCTCTCTGTAATCTCCTCCGAAACGAAGAGAATAAGCCTTTTCCGATGTAAATCAGTCGATCGGTTCAAAAGTTATCGCCTGTACACGCGCGCGCGCGCGCGCGCGCACACACACACACACACACACACACACACACACACACACACACACACACACACAGACACACACACACACACACTCCCACCCACCCACACACACACACACACACATGCACACGCACACGAACGTTTTCGAACATTTTTTGTTTCAAAAATTTTTTTAACCGTTACAGAGCTTCCTCTTTCAGAAAGCAAAAAAGTTTAGATTTTGCTGAAATCCATATTGTTTTAATGTTGGAAGGTTCTTTGACTACTAACAAACGCCTTGCCCTAGAGGAATCACCTTTTTGCTCACGGTATGCTATTTATATTCATCTAAAAGTTTCTCAAAAGATTTTAGAAAGTGGTTGTAGTGCTACTGACGAATAACACCACTTGAAATATAAATCCCACGCGCCTCTTAACAGTAGCTCTATGGAGATGTGGCGTAGGAAAAGCTGTTTTCTCATTTCAACTACAATTTTTTTGCTCCTCACATCCTGAATCATAATTGCCAGTAAATAATAAAGTTAATTTAAAATCACTTGAATTGTTTACAAATGAATGAATATTATTTGAAATATTAAAATGTATTTTTATATTAAGGAGCGCGGGAGTGCTCCAAAGGCAAGTATAGAAGAAGCCTGATGGAGCGATCCGTGCTACATATATATTAAAATGCCTGACCGAGAATTTCAAATATTGACTGCAATTTTCAGTCGCTTTTATTTAAGTCAAATTTATAATAATAACATGCTATTTGGCTATACTATGTTGCACAAAAAGTTTCATGTAAAAAGATGTTCTCATATTAAAGATATTAAATAGTGAAAAATTTTATGTCTGGTTTCCGATTCTAAAGTTTCTCCATTTCTTATCGTCAGACTTCGTTTTCTTCCCATTTCCTGTTTCCTGTTTCAGTTTATATATAGGTATAAATATGCACGTGCGTTATTTCCGGGACTTTTACCCTGTCTATTACTGTTACTTCCGGGACTCAACGTTTTTTCCGCGACGTCCCGGAAAAAAAAAATGTATATAAGCGTTATTTCCGGGACCATACTATAGTTTCGGTACCCAGACCCAGAGAGGGATTATTTCTTTAGTCACTTGTATAGCGCAACTCTGGGAAAATAATCTATAGAACACTGTATAATCCCGGAAATAACAGTTATGGATATTTATATATATATATATATATATATATATATATATATATATATATATATATATATATATATATATATATATATATATATATATATATATATATATATATATATATATATATATATATATATATATATATATATATATATATATATATATATATATATTAGGGTGTCGGTTATTTCCAGAATTGGAAAATTCTAAAAGTGCCCATTGAATTTCAAAAATATACGCCAAAAAAATAGGAAAAACGTTCAGCCGCACACTGTAGACCTAAAAATGTCGTACTGCCCAGCACATGAATTTTTGAAATTTTGACAATTTTCCAAAATCGGTTTATTTGTAAAGGTGGCTCCTTTATCGTGGGCTCAGGCACCTAAATGGTGGATAAAACTTGGAAATATCATCCACTGTCAGTCTTACTTACTTTTATTATGTAGAAATAATTTGTTGTCACTTAGTATAGGTCACAATATGCAAAAATAAAAAAAAAATAGCGTTTTTCGCAATTTATCGTATCTGAATCCCGGGAAAGCCTCTTTTGCACCACAGCAATCATAAGTTCGTGAAATTACCTTTAATTTTACCTATTTAGGAACCCTTTTAGGATGCCTGGGAGCCAAAAATCGTCGTTTGAAAATTACATGAAATCTTGTTGAAGAGGAAAATTTTTCATTGCAGGAGCTCTGGTCGATTCTCAACGATTCATAAGACTTATACAACGTAAAGGTCATTTAGTACTATCAAAGACCTTCAATTTAAGCTCCGGATGAGGTATGTAAGTGCTTCTGGAGCCGATTAATGATTTTTTTTTTTCATGTTAAAAATTTCAAGTATGCAAATGGTGAATCGTGATTTTGTCAAATTTTAAATTCCTACGTAAAATCGCTGTAAAATCGTTCCCGCAGCATCTACAGACCTCCACAAAAATACAAAACGAACCTCTTGAACTCTACTTTGTTCAATGATCAAGTATTTTTCTCGCTTGTTGCATTTGTTTCTCGCGTATAACACTGAAGCCAATTGAAATACAAACGGATATTTTCCACATTCAGGACTTGATCAACATTTCTTCATTATTATTATTATTATTTATTTATTTTCTTTTCTTTCCGAGGCACTAGGTGAATCTTCCGGGGCGCCCGTCCTTGCTTTGGAGGTGGAGCAAGAAGGGAGGCCCACTAACAAGGAAGGTACCCCAAGTGTAAGTCGCCGATTTGGACGATATTGCAATATGTTGTAGTACATTAAAAAATAAGAGAGACGTATTTTTTTTTTACGTGCTGATAGACACTTTAAGGAGGTGAAATCTATCCCTAAAGTTCACCCTCAAAAACAGTTTTTTTCAAATATTTCAAAAACGAATAAAGCTAGCTTAATGAAACCGACGCGAAAAGTTGTAGAATAAAAAAGCCTTCAAAATAGCATTACTTTCAATTTTAAGGGTAGCAACCCCTATTTTTTTTTTTCAAGAAAACTAAGCTTTTTTCATCAATTTTCAGCTATAAAAATTGCAACAAATTATATACCGCCTCAAAACTGATTCCATTTAAAAGAAAATTAAAAAATAAAGTTGACCTGTCTCGTGGTTTTGGCCCAAATTATTTTTTAGGGGTAAGTACCCCTTATTTATTTTTTGTTCATTATTTCAGAAATAAATAAAGATACCTTAATAAAACCAACGCTAAAAATTTTAAATAAGAAAGGCTTCAAAACAGCATTATTTTCAATTTTAAGGGTAGCAACTCCTATTTTTTTTTCAAGAAAACTAAGCTTTTTTCATCAATTTTCAGCTATAAAAATTATAATAAATTATATATTGCCTTAAAACTGATTCCATTTAACAGAAAATTAAAAAAATAAAGTTGACCTGTCTCGTGGTTTTAACCAAAATTATTTTTTAGAGGGTAACTACCTTAATAAAACTAACGCTAAAAATCTTAAAATTAAAAAGCCCACAAATCTGTATCACTTTCAATTTTAAGGGTAGGAACCCCCATTTTTCTCTTTTTAAGGAAATTAAGAGACTTTATTGACTTCAATGGTGAAACTTATCGATTTTTATCGACTTCTACTAACTTTCTCTAACAGGTAGGGTAATTGTGTTTATTATTTTTTTCTGAAAAAATTGCGTAAATAATCAAAATTTAGTGAGATTAATTTTTTTTCAAAAAAATAATAAAAATTAAAGTTACGTGTTGCAGAAAAATACAAAATGAAATGATAACTAATGTAAATATGGTTTTTGTTTTAACAACACAAGTTTTATTATTACTATTACTACAAAAAGTTTAAAGTATTCTCAAAAAAGTAATTGTTTGTCGAATAGCTCGAGGCATTATGGATTGTAAGTTGTACAGTAATGATATTCTTCAAAAAAGTGTTTTAAGCATAAAGATTTTTTACACCACGAACATCTAACAATTGCAACATTATTACAACCATTGATCTCACAATGCGTTGCACAGGAATCTCCGAAACTGAAACTTACGGGGTCATCGGAATCTCCTGGTCGATTCACAAGATACCCACTTTTATACCACGAATATTTAAATAGATTTTCATATCGTGGAGATGAAAATTGGTTATGAACCAAAGACTGTAATTTAATTATATTATTTCTCAAATGTAAATTTAAGTCTTCGTCTATGAGCAAAACATGGTCTGAAAAATGTTTAACATAGTTCTTCCATGTGCGGAATCCATATACATCTAACGGCTGTATGTTTCCAGTCGTTCCTGTAGATATCATTTTGAGATGTAGTGTTTTATCGTGTGGCGTAACTTCCTGTACAATCATTGGACAATGACCACTCCACGAATCAATTAGCAGAATGCTTCTAGGTCCAACTTGAGGAAAATATACCTCTTTTAACCACGCCTTAAAGAGTTCTACAAATTTTGATTTTATTTAAATATGTCTTCCGAAATAATTAACGTTTTATTTTTAGAAATTAATAGAACGTGATTTTACCTTAATTAAGTTTTCCAGATGTCGAGGATGTAACATATACGTTTGTAGGCCCAAACAAATTTTGTGAGACAATTGGTCCAAATTCTCTGCTTCGTTCCTTTAATACTAAAAATAATGGTGATAGTAACTTTCCTGTGGCTGAAATTCTCGGCTGTACAGTATAGCTATGAGTTGTTGATGTGACCGACTGTACAAGGCACTGTAATTTCTTTTCTCCTTCAAAAGCAAGAGATCGACCAGAATGCATTTCCAACTGAAAACCAGACTGGTCTGAATTATATGTATTGTCAGCGCCTATTTGATTAATCAATTGTTTGACTTCTGTTACGAATTCTACTTCTTTTTTATGCAAATCATTTCTATTTTCTATACTTTTTTTTTGTGATAAATTTATTAATTTTTCGAGAAACAATTCTATGGGTGTTTTTAAATTTTGAAAGCCAAGGTTTTGAAGCTGTAAATCTTACGTCCTCATTTCCGATTAATTTTCGTGCTTGTAGAGCCCATCTTCTTAAATCGTTGTCATGAATTATTAATCCAGCTTCAGTAGCAGCTTTAAAATTTTCTAGTGTGAAATCGCAAATTCTTGCAATTTTTTCTCGGTAAGTTCCACCTTGATTGATTTGGTGAGCCCAGCGATGTAACTGTGTTTCAGAACTGACTTTCCTGAATCTATTTTGAACTGTTTTAAGCGATAAATTCTTTTTTGTTTTTCCACTTCTCCAATATTCTACAGCCCTTTTTTCGTATTCAAAACTCAATGGTTCTTCATGTCCCGTACATTGATCCGTAGGTAATTCAGGATAGTAAGGAAGTGTATGTAAATCAACATCTTCCACAATACGTGCATCTGTTTCTTTATATTCTTCTTGAAAATCCAACGATTTTTCCATTATAACATTTCTTTAATATTATAAGGGCTATCTTCAATATCAAGTGTTTGGAAATAGGCAAGCAGCAAATTAATAACATTCAGAGGATTAATTTTCATTTTGAGTGCTAAAATAATCAAACATTTATAAGAATAATTGCATACAGAAATAGTATCTTTACAACACACATATATAGAGTGCTGAAAATAAAAATATTTTTTTAATTTGTATGCGTCACCCCACTAAACGTTACATTACTATGTTGCGAGAACATAGCTATTTCTCAATGAGGAAGCTTTGTACGTTGTACGTTGTATGCTTTTACTGATGTACGCCATCGTGCGACCAATGTCTTTTTACCAGGAAATATTTGTTTAAATATTAAAAAAATACCATATTTTCACAAGATAATAATGTTGCATTTAAAAAGGCGACACATACAAATAAAACAAATATTTATACTTTGGGCCATCCTGTTAAGTATCTATTAAAAATATCGTATCTGTAAATTTCTTTACTAAAGCGCTTGATTAAAATGAAAAGAAGGTAATCTCGAGTTTTTTTTTAAATTTGTAAACAGTAATCGATAAGATGTATTGCACAATGCCTGTTAATTTAGATTTATTAAAATTAAGTTTTAGTTATTTAAAATTATTATTTGTAAGTAAAATTTATTATTTGTAAAACATCTAATAGTAAAGGAACCGTATACAATTTTGCTAAAAATTGAATCAGGAGTCTATAATTTTGTTAATAACAGAAAGTAAACAATACAGTATACACAATAAAGTATATTTTGATACATTTTTTAATTTTCGTAAAAATATTAAAAATACTTTATGCACTTATAAATCAGGATTTTTTAAATCTTTAAAATTAAAGAAAAATCAATTTAAACTATTTGTGCTCTATAACGTCAAATGTATCTCCAAAAAATGTAACAATGTACGAAATTGCATACTTTCTAATATGTTCATTAAAAATAACGTAAAATATAATTTTGAAAAGCCGTTATAATTTTATTAAAGCCTATAGACAGATACGAAATTCTTACAATTAATGCATTAGATCTGATATATAAATAGACATTTACCTGTAGTTTTGTAGTGCTGCTGACATTAAAAAAAATGAATTGATGCAATATTACAGCCACAATATTGTAGAAATAACCACTTTCACAAAACAACACTGCACGACTGGAACTCTACCGATTTATAAATACAATGTTTGCCAGCAATATATGAAACTACGAGTTAAATCACCAATCCATAAATATCCGCCACATAATAACATAAAAATAACATATTATTTTCTCATTCACAATCAGCGATTACTCTTATTTACTGCATAAAAATCACTTACATCCACGTACACACACGCACATACACATTAATTTTTTTTAATGCTTTATTTATCACGTATCAAAACGGTACGATTGCCTTTGACGAAGTATTTATAATAATACATAAAATATAATAAAGGGAAGTAAGAACATAATGAACTTCCAGGGATGATTTGCACCCCTTTAAAATGTATTATTTACAGATAAAAAATATAAATATTTTTCGTTTTTTGGTTCACTACAACATATAAAAGTTTTAATAAACATGTTACTTTTCTTGTGGAATTCAAGTCAAAATTAGTTTTTCGAAAAAGGTTTACAATAATCCGTTTAAACAAGTAGTTTAACCAAACTAATTTTGCAAAATTAATGATAATTTAGTATTTCGTTTGCCCGAAAGCGTTAAAATTACATAGCGTTTGTCTGTGTTATTGGTCAAAATTTTATGGTCAATCTTTTCAATGGAATGGTTTTTAAAGAGATATATTTATTGTAATTTTTATAGCTGAAAATTGATAAAAAACTTAATTTCCTTTAAAAAAATAGGGGTTGCTACCCTTAAAATTGAAAGTTATGCAGATTTATGGCCTTTTTAATTTTAAGATTTTTAGCGTTAGTTTTATTAAGGTATCTTTATTTATTTCTGAAATAATGAACAAAATAAAAATAAGGGGTAGTTACCGCTAAAAAATAATTTTGGTTAAAACCACGGGACAGTGAACTTTATTTTTTAATTTTCTCTTAAATGGAATCAGTTTGAAGGCGATATATAATTTATTATAATTTTTATAGCTGAAAAATGATGAAAAAAGCTTAGTTGTCTTGAAAAAAAAATAGGGGTTGCTACCCTTAAAATTGAAAATAATGCTGGTTTGAAGCCTTTCTTATTTTAAAATTTTTAGCGTTGGTTTTATTAAGATATCTTTATTTATTTCTGAAATAATGAACAAAATATAAATAAGGGGTAGTTACCCCCTAAAAAATAATTTTGGCCAAAACCACAAGACAGGTCAACTTTATTTTTTAATTTTCTTTTAAATGAAATCTGTTTTGAGGCGATATATAATTTATTGTAATTTTTATAGCTGAAAATTGATGAGAAAAGCTTAGTTCTCTTGAAAAAAAATAGGGGTTGCTACCCTTAAAATTGAAAGTAATGCTGTTTTGAAGGCTTTTTTATTCTACAACTTTTGGCTTCGGTTTCATTAAACTAGCTTTATTCGTTTTTGAAATATTTGAAAAAAACTGTTTTTGAGGGTGAACTTTAGGGGTAGATTTCACCCCCTTAAAGTGTCTATCAGTACGTAAAAAAAAATACGTGTCTCTTATTTTTTAATTTACTACAACATATTGCAATATCATCCAAATCGGCGACTTACACTTGGGGTACCTTCCTTGTAAGACCATCACGGAGTAGCGGACTCCGTGGTGTGAGGGATTTCTACCCCCTAAACACCCAAAACCTATCCCTACGGCAGCCTCGACTCGGAACCGCTTTCGCATTACTTTAGGTCGGGCCGTAGCCCCACCGCCCTCGAGGGCGTCATCCGTCCTTCCTACGTTCTTTCTTTCTACGATGCCCAATCTAATCTATTAAGGGGATGTGAGTACCGACGTTATTTTTGAAACGAGCATAACTCACGCAAATATCAATAGAATAATCCAGAAAAAAATCTGCATATAGTGTTTGCGTGTACGGAGTACTTGACAGCCGTCTTTTTCCAAATAAATGTTTGAATGTTGATTTAAAAAAATATTGAAATTAGGGTTGCATATCCCCTTAAGCATCCGTCTCGTTTTTTCGCGCGCAGTACCCCTTCGATGAAGGTATTTATCGCGTCCCATCGGTCTTTCCCTGAAAGCATGCATTCGATCATCACGTCGGGCGAGAGTCGCCCTACCATCACCTCCAATCGTTGTCTTTCCGCGGCCCACCTATTACATGCGAAAAAGGTGTGTTCCGTAGAAGTGAGGTCCTTAAGTATCTCTGCATAGCTCTTCTTCCCGGTTGACGTTATGTGTATTGCGCATCGTCGAGGCCGAGGTTTTACCTTCTTCTCCTTCCTGTCCTGCTGCTGCTGTTGAGGACCCATGATCTTCCCACTATCTGGCCGCGTCGGCTTCTTTTTCCTGGTGACTGTGGTGAATCCGTTCTGCTCCGTCCTCCCTCTCTTGGATGGAGAATCCTGCACCGATTATTATTATTATTATTATTATTATTATTATTATTATTATTATTGTTGTTGTTGTTGTTGTTGTTGTTGTTATTATTATTATTGTTATTGTCTCACACGTAACATTATATCATTATAAAATAATTGGCATGATGAATCCAATGAATGAATGAGATTTTTATATTTTTACTATTTAGTGCATTTTTTTAAGAGGTACAACGTAATTTAAAGTTTTATTCATTAGTTTATTGCAATACTTAAACTTTTCTCAACTTTTTGATAATAGTGGATTTCTTACAATCTTTGTTATCTTTCCTATATTCAGATATAAATTGAAATAAATATTGCCTTTGATACTCTTTTTTTGAGAGATTAATGTACTCTTGTGTTAATTGTATTGCTCTTTCTGCTGAGTCGTTTACGACTTTGAGGCTTTGAACTATATTTCTAGAGGCAATATGCGATTTATCATACATCCAAGATTCGCAATCTTTTTGCAAAAATTCTTTATCAAGTCCAAATCTGTCAAAAAATAAAAGGGATTGATTGGTGATAAAATTATCCATCGATGCCTTTCTTAAACTTTCTATCATCACCAATGAATTGTAATTAAGTTTTTTTGGAGGTGGATCTTCAAAATCCTCATCAAAATTAGTTGGAGCTGTTAATGCTATGACCATTTTTCGTTTAATATCCACTGGGATGTCTTTATCAAAAATAGCCATGGCAGTTGTTTCTGGAGCTAGATGGGTTTTAAATTTTGACAGAGCAGCTTCTGAAATCTTCTTACCGATAATTTCAAAATCAACAATTCTTTTTATTAATTTTAAATCATTATTTGGGGCCTTTATTGCAACTGGAGCAGTATACCAAGATTTAAGGTAAACGAATATGATAAATTTACAAATTTGGTGAAAATGTAATTTTTCTGATGCAGTCAATTGAAAAGTATCTCTTAGTAAATATATCTTGAGGGAATAAATAGCTTTGACATCCATCTTGCGTGGTGCATAGCACCAGGTTTGCGGAGATTTATTGTCCTTTTCTCGCCTAAAAACAGCAGACTTAAACGCAAAAGTTCCTTAAAGTAGTCTCTTGGTAACTGGTTTGTCAAATTATAATCCATAAAATCTACAATTTCTGATTTTTGATCAAATAAAAATGGTTCCAAGTTTTCAAACCCATCATTAATTTCTGCAGTCTTAATAGCATTCCAGTCATTCTTGAATCTTTTGAAAATTGGTACCTCTGGTCCATTCATAGCTGGAAAATACACCATAAAAACTCCTTTTAAAATAAGCTCAAACATATGGTGTCGACAAGCTAAGTATAATAAATCTTTTTCCAGCAAGTTTTCTAATAAAACAGCTGCACCACCATTGTGATCGAAATTTAAATTTGTGGTGTCACAACATACAGCTTGAACAATTTCAGTAAATCCCCATGCTAATAGTGCATTATGAGTTGAATAAGCTATTGATTCACCTTTTGAATTTTCTAAAGCTGGCACATCAATTAATTTTATAATTGAATCACTACTCAACAGAATAAGCAAGCGATCAAATTGTTTACAAGCTACAGAGTCATGAATTAGTTTCCCATCCCAATGTACTACAGCATGAGTGGGAATTGACTTTGTAAATAATGTTTTAATTTTGTCAGCTGATTTTTTTCGCATGATATTTCGCATGTCGTTGAACGATGAATTATTGAGAATAAGATTAGCTGGATTTTGCCCCAATGAGTAAGCAGTGGCAGCTATTATATGTACTGAGTTTCTATGTGAAATTTTACAGACATCCAGAGCAGTTACTAATTCTTCTGACATAACGTTAATTGTACCTCTTTTTTGTTGATATATATAATTGCGACCAGGTATGTTGTAATTTGAACCTTCACTCTAAGTAGTGTATTCTCATTGGAACTTATGATATCAGTAAGATTATAATTTACTGGGCTACACTGCATATTATTGGACTCTGAAAATTACATTTGAATGTGACAAATGCTCGATATATACATGGCCGACTCTCTGTCAAATCGAGAGGTCAAAAAATGAATCTTCTTAAAACTCTCAGAAAATATTCTACTACTTATTTAGGATACCACTGAATTTTTTCAGATTTTTAAGAACCATAGTTTTGGGCATATCAGAAGCCAAAAATTGAATTTTCATGAATTTTTGCTTTTTTATTGCAATTTCAATTGCTGTAACCAAAAATATCCAGTTTATATGACATTATATTATATAATAATAATATTACATTATGAATTAGCACGCATCTTCATTCAACCATGCTTTACGTACCAATTAGATACCAATGTGCGAATGACCTGTAGCTGTAGCGTAATAGAACTACATATATTTTTTAACTTTAAAAAATGCTTCTGGTGGGTTCAGTTTTAAAATCATAATATAACATTTAACTTTACGCTCTGTTGAAAATATATAGGTAAATTGTGTACGTAAATAATTTATGTAAATAATTTATATAGATATTGGCGTGCCAAATTTGATTTTTATCTAGCTAAAGTATTTACATAGACTTTTACGTAAAAAATAATATCTATTTTAACTTTTATAAATAGTAAAAGAATGATAATTATTTTTAACTTTATAGTACTATAGTAATACTATAGCAATACTAGAGCAACACTAAACAATAGTAGATGTATTTTATTTTAATAAATTTTTTATATATGAATTTAATAAAATAAAATACATTTACTATATTATTTTATTATTAATATTATTTTTTATTATTTATAAAAGTTAAAATTGATATTTTCTACCATTTATATATAAATTTAATAAAATGCGTAAATAGTATAGTTTCTTATAGTATATACAGTTTACATAAATTATTCACGTAAAAAATTTATATAAAAACTTTACCTAGATAAAAATCCAAATTTAGCCCGTCAATATCTAAATAAACTATTTATATACATTATGGTTCTTAAAAATCTGAAAAAATTCAGGTGTATCTGAAATAAGTGTCACGTTCGCGTGTCACTAATTCTATTTTAATTATAAAATAAAATATAACGAAAAGAGTTAATACGTGAAAAATGTGACAGCTTCGTTCAGCGCCGAGCGGTTTGCACTGGCGACATTTGATTAGCGTGGCGAGTAGGCGTCAAGAGGGTGGTTTATTCTCGAACGACTCGAAAGTCGTTTTAGCGGAAATGTTAGAAAAAATAAAAAGCTTATCTTTTGGTTGTTTAATGAAATTCGCTGGAACGTATTTCCTGTTACTTCCTTCCTTCTATCTAGTTTTATAAGTATATATATTTGGCAAAATAGGATGTTGGAATCACAGGGCTCGAAAGAATACTAGTAGATCTGATAGCTAACGATTCTTTTATTCAAATACTTCAAGTCGGAGGCTACTACGGTACTGCACTCGATCAGAGCACAAACTAGACTGACGGTCCCTTGAGGTGAGGGAGTCAGGTACAAAATATGTATATGAACCCGAGGTGCAGCGAGCACCTTTACAATCGAAATTACGATTCAAAACGGAGAACGGAGCTACACTTGAGTTGACTAGACGCGTCACGTTTGTCTACTCGTAGCAGGCGTCCTTTATTTAAGATAATTTATAATGTTAGTTACCTAGCGGGAGTCG
Organism: Torymus aiolomorphi; assembly: GCA_036365515.1. Classification (NCBI taxonomy): domain Eukaryota; kingdom Metazoa; phylum Arthropoda; class Insecta; order Hymenoptera; family Torymidae; genus Torymus; species Torymus aiolomorphi. Next base: position 82,840,763 of record CM070877.1, on the reverse strand, counting down.
CGTATCGCGGACTACTCCGTCGGTAGACCTTTTGCGAGCGGTCTCAGACCTGAGCTGAGTCGCGTATCGCGGACTATCTTGGACTGTAGAACAGTGAGGAGCATTTTGTAAGTCCTTTTATAATAAATATTACAAAAAGAAGAGAACACCTGTGTTTACCCTTCAATAGAGTCATACACATCACGCGACAGCGCGTATTGGGAAAAACCCGAAAAATATACTTCATAAATGCGTCTCTATTAAATAGTATGCACAACTGTGTAAACAATATCGGTAAAAAAGCAATTAATCGAGCCATCATTCGGTGATCGCATGATGTCTCGATTGTGAAAAATATTTAGTTAAGCCCGAGTATTTCTAGAAAAATTCAAAAAAATAAGACACGTGTGTTTACCCTTTGATGGAGCTATACGCATCGCGCGACAGCGCGTGCTAAAAATGTATTTTGAACGTCTCCATCAGACGATATACACAACTGTGTAAACAATCAATTAATTAAAACTAGTCGATTGAGGCATCATCCGACGATCGGATGATATCGTAATTGCGAGTAACATTTAAGTATACTTTTGTTTAAGAATTCTCGAAATCAAAAAGAATATGACCAAAAGAGAAAAAAAAATAAAGGAAAAATTTTAATTTGACGTCACACCTCCCTGCTTAGAAAGGTTCATCGTCCTCGATGAATTTAAGGTCGTATTTTGATGGATTTCAAGAAATCTTTCACAATATAAATGTATTTATAACTAAACTAGTTTATCTCTAAAGGGGTCACGTGGGTTATAGGTACGGATATAAGAGTGAAGTGGGAAACGAAATATACAATGGTTACGTGTAGCGGCGGTTATGGTGTTTACGGCTGGCTGATTGGTGAGAAGTACACAGTTGGTTAGTTGGACCATGTCTTCGGGGTTGAAGAAGTGGCTCAACCCTAGGTAGATGCTGAGCGGCAGAAGTACTTTCATAGGATCGACGTGGAAGATGAGCTGTTCCTTTGGAAGCTCATAACAGCATTGATAGTAATAGCTGCACGGAGTTACTCCGTAATTTAACATCATAAGGTGAGGTCTTGGACGACGGCAGTCCACTAGGGCTGGTAAACGTCTAACGAACTCCAGGACTCTTTGTTTTCTGGATAGAGCATCTGCAATGGTTACAACAGAATAATTACAAAAGATTAGAAAATGTTGAAGCCAGTGTCTACAGGATGATAGAGGACTTATACGGAAGGGAGCGATTTGGGGGTAGGAGAGGGAGGAAATCGATAGTTCTTTTAGTGTTTAGCATTTTTCTTCTTCTTCTTTCTTATTTTCTTATTCCCAATCATTTTCAGGATCAACTTTTCTGGGTTCATGAGAGAATAGTGCTCGCTTAGAGCATTCATCTTGTTCGGTTCCAGGGTGTCAAGTAATTGGTTATCCCCGTCTGGTGTTATGGACTTTAATCCTATCCCAGTACGTAAAATAACGTTGGGGAGGTTGAGTCCAATGTTTATGACAGTTGTCACATATAGCTGTTGATTCGAAATTGGTGGGCCAACGAAGATGACATCCCCTATAGCACTGAATATTTGAGGAATATTCCCTCAATATTCATTTGCCATTTTCGCAATTTTCACTAATATTCCCTCAACGTTAATGAACATGAAAGAAACCCTTAGGGAATATTCCTGCAATCCTTGATGACCGTTTTTCCATTCCTTTTCTAAAATGATCAGGTAGGCTACCTATTATTGTAATATTGCAGGAATATTCGTACAAGATTAATTAATACTAGACGAATATATAATTAAGTTTCATCAATTTTTCCTCGATTAAGCAGTATTGCAGCAATATTCATACAAGATTCATCGACACGAGAGGAGCATTCAGTATATTCCCCTATAACACTTAATATTGGAGCAATATTGCTTCAATGTTGCTGCGACATATTCGCCATATTCGCTAATATTCCCTTAACGTATACAGGTAACGTTAGTATTTAAGTTGTTTATTTCATATAGATAAGGCGTAAAATTTTGAGTCCTGATCCCCCATTGCAAACGGGATATCAAAAACAAGGCAAGCCTTGTAATTTGGACTCTTCGTAAAGAGTCATTTGAACGGTTGAATTATACGGCTTATATACTCTCGGCCATCCAGTGGAACTACAGAAAGCGCTACCGGTACGCCGCATGGCGGATAAATAGCCGAAGCTTGCATATCGAGAGCCGCCCATCACAAGTTTCCCTTTATCACCGCTATGCGGGGCGCCGATAGCGCTTTCTGTAGATACACTGAGTGGCCGAGAGTATATAAACCGTGAAATTCAACCGATCAAATGACTCTTTACGAAGAGTCCGATTTACAAGGCTTGCCTTGTTTTCTATATCCCGTTTGCAATGGGGGATGAGGGCTCAAAATTTTACGCCTTATATATGTGAAATAAACAACTTAAATACTAACATTACCTGTATACGTTAAGAGAATATTAGCGAATATGGCGAATATGTCGCAGCAACATTGAAGCAATATTGCTCCAATATTAATTGTTATAGTGGAATATATTGAATCTCTTGTGTCGATGAATCTTGTACGAATATTGCTGCAATACTGTTTAATCAAGGAAAAATTGGTGAAACTTAATTATATATTCGTCTAATATTAATTAATCTTGTACGAATATTCCTGCAATATTACAATAATAGGTAGCTTACCTGATCATTTAAGAAAAGGAATGGAAAAACGGTCATCAAGGTTTGCAGGAATATTCCCTAAGGGTTTCTTTCATGTTCATTAACGTTGAGGAAATATTAGCGAAAATTGCGAAAATGGCAAATAAATATTGAGGGAATATTCCTCAAATATTCAGTGCTATAGGGGATGGTACCCTAGCATACATGAATCCTAGTTTCCGAAGGAAAATAGGTTGATCGTCGGTTAATTGGGGTTCATCTGGAAGAAGATTTGAAGGAAGAATTAGCTTTCGATATTCTTTTGCTGGACATTTTGAGTATCGAGGTTAAATCTTATGGAACTTAGTGCAGGGGGTGTGGAAGTGAAGGGTTAATTCTGAGAGAATTGAAAGGATATAAGAAGGGGGCAGGAAACTTTTTCGGGAGTAAGTGGATATGAGTAAGTTGGTTCGTCCGGTATCATCCGTAGAGTAGTCTGCAATTTTTCTGGTTCAGTATTTGAATCTGTCTGTGTGTGTTGATTATTATTGGGAACTTCAACACTGACCATGGCTGGATACGTTACGGAGTCGTGAAACAGGGTCATTTGGCGTTTGTAAACAAAAAGGGTGATCATAGCTGCTACAGTCACACTAATTATTATAGATAGTGGCCATATGCAGTATAATATTATGATGAGATTGGTAAGATGGTCAAGTTGGAGCGAGTGTCTTCGATGTTCCTTCGCACTTTCATTGGTATGTGTATTATCTGCATGAAATTAACAAGGGCAAAAAGGATATATACATATCCCATCCTTCTGTTGTTTCTTGATTTTAATATTGTATAACCATTGGAACTTTTGCAGTTTCTAGCTAACTTCAGCATACCGATCCTTAAGATTTTGATACTTACAAAAAGAATTGGGGTGGCATTTGATCAATAAGTCGTCTGACGTAGATGTTGAATATATCCATTCTTCATTTTCTTGAAGGTAGGTCCATTCCGTTGTATTGTAAGGTTTATTTTTGATGTTGTAGAATGTTAGATTAAATCGGTTGAATCCATAAGAGGCTGAATATCACAGGAGATTGATATGAGAATTGCTGGTGACAAGCAATACCTTTTTCCAGGGCCTTTCATGCAGTCTTGAAGGTCTTCGTGTGAAAAAGAGGTATGATTGTGCTGACCTTGGATGACAAGTATATATTCTTTAGCTGGCTTGATTAATGCTGAGGTTAGATTTCCTTGTGATACTGAGATTTCAGATTGTGTACATTCTATACAAATGGTTGTAGTTAATTGAGTTCAAAGGAAAATTCAAGTTGATGGTAATTTTCGTATCCTTTCTGCCTGTAGTGGTGGAGATGAACAGCATGATTTTTTTCAGTTGTTGATTCTATAGTCGGGATTTTGGTGTCAATATATTGATGGTTAATGTGGTTGATAGCGCTTTCTAGCTTTCTGGCATCGAGGAGGTAAAGACTGGTGTATCTTTTGAGGACACTTTGGATTAACTATTTGGTATTCTCGTAGGCGTGTGTATGGGTCTTTATGAGTTCTTCAATCTATATGGTCGAGGTTTGAATGGCCTTAAATCGTTTTTTCCTGGTACGTGGGCTTCATATGTCGCGGCTTCGAAGTGAGTTGAGACTTGCTTATGTACATTTTGCAGATAGTTTTCTCTGCTAAAAAAAATCCACCGAAGATACTGAGATGGCTTGGTTCATCTCAATTTTAGTAGATTCTCGTAATAAGTAATGTATAGATTTGAATCGGTTCCTAATGTTGTCTAATTTCCTGAATAAAGATTTGGAACGCATTAACTGTGTTTCACAATCTCTTGGTGAGCCTGGACATTCCTTTTGTATATCTGTTATCTGGGTATAATAAGAAGTGGGTGGCTGAATTGTCTTGAGATCAGTGGTGATCGTGAATTTCCAATGATCAATCTTGGTATGTATTGGAATGATGTATTCGAAGTAGATTCCTGGAAGATATTCGTTGAGGGTGTAGGGAGGGGCAGAGGATGCTATGTTCTTCATTGCTAATACTACTGCTACAATAATAATTTCTACAGGAACGTACATCTATAGGAAAAGTATAATATCTACGTAAGTTACTTATTACTATTACAATATTATTCGCGCATGCATATCGCTTAATATAAGGGCAACCGTAAATGAATGCGGATGGCATTCGTTGACATTTGTTAAAATTTAAATTGATACGTATATATCCCTTTTTCTTTCTTTTAGTAAATTAGTTTGTTAGTTAATTAATTCGTAGTAATTATTAGTTATTAAGGACCATCACCTAAGTGTTAATTATTTTCCCATTAGTAGTTTATGAAGATTCATTAATATTATCAGTTTTTGGTTCAGAGTCGATAGATGTACATGATTGTAAAAGTTCATCGAATGAGGGTAAAGGTTTTAGTTCAGGGAGGCGAAGAGTGGTAGATGGGCTGAATTGATACTTGTGGGATGAATCAGAAGATACAGTTTTAGGCTTTAATTCAGTTTGCGTGGCGATGGTAGCGGTTTTTGTAGGCGAAGTGTTACTTTTGTCCAATGTATCTAGTACTGTGTATGTATGGGGCGAGCTGGATGACGTGGTTGAGTGTATGGTGTATTTGATATGAATAACGAAGATAATGTATAAGGTAGCGAGTAGTAGGAGAATGACAATGAGTGTACAAAGTACGATTCGAATGGTTGTGATGCTGCTTTGTGTGCTCTCTAGTAGTGTTGTGGTTGGCACTCTTAGTTGTATATTAGATTTGAAGTTGGCTCCGATAGTCTTTGGTTCCGTATGATATGGTAATATCATGTCCGGAGTGATAATCTCACAGTTTGGCTCCGTTTGGAGGATTCCAAATTCGTGGAGTGATAGTTTTGATGATGGTTGTTTGTTGCATCTTACTTCGATCTTCTCGATATGTGGCGCGGAGAATAGCCATTCGTTGGTTACTTGAAGGTGTATCCACTGTGTCTGCGTTTGTATTTTGTCCCGGATGTTGCAGAGATCCCAATTGATTATTGTTGGATTTTGTAATATTTGAGACTCACATGTGGCTGTGGTATGGAGTGGTATCGGTTGGTTGCAGTAAATAGTTTGGTTTTGTTGAAGACACTTTTCTATTGTCTTTAGTAAAATATGTTGGGTTTCGCTTCGTTTTTGGGCTATGAAATGGTTTATAGTCTCAATGGTTGCGGATACTTTATTTCCTTGAGGTGCAAGTACTGGATGCATGGGATAAAGTTGAAATTCGGCGGCGGAGTATAGCAAAATTTTGATTTTGAAGGTGATTATACCCTTGCTTTTGAAGAGGTGTAGGTACTGGATGTATTCGGTAGACTGCTGTTGCAAATTTATTTAGCGGTGGGATACGAATTTCGGCTAAGAAATTGTTGTCTCTGTATCCTAGTTTAACTGAGGCGAGTTCTGACAATTTGTCAGTCCTTGCATGCATTGTGGATATGGGAAATTCGTATCCAGGGCGCATGTCAGTAATTTGACATATTATGTTCTGTAACCTAGTAGTTGATAATAATGATGGGTGGAGGTGACCGAGACGAGCGGAATGAATTGCTTGTGTTAAGGTTTGAAATGTATCCTTATACAAATGTAGAGCAGTCTCAATGGCATTTGTTGTTTCTGTAAAACGCCTAGTTATTTCGAAATAGTACCATGTATCGCTTATATCGTTCATTTCTACTATTTTTCGTTCATACGTCTCCAGGCTCTGGTTAATGGATGTTTTCATTTCAGCTAATTCTTTGTTTATCGAGGCAAGTTGATGTTGGACTATGTGAGTCTCTTCTTTTGCAAATTTGACAAGGGTTGTTTCTCCCTTGAATAATTCTTCTATTTTTGTTGTTGTAATATTCCCCATCATTTTCATTGAGTGTTCCAAAAAGTGTTCGGCTTATGCTTTCTATAAATCCGAATGGGGCGCTCCTTTTGATTGTTGAAGCTTTAGGGGTAGGAATCGTTTCCGATTCTTCTACTTCCTTCATAGAATCAATAAGGTTGTTATACAGTTTCTTAGTGGTTTTGTTTATTTCTTCAATAAAGTATATTCTTTTTACTAGTGAGTCACATAGGTCGGGGTAGTTTTGACTTCGTACACAAGAATCGCGTAATTTTTGTAAAGTCCTGGTAAAATGAAGGGCATTGTAATGCACGGGTTTTATATTTATAAATATAATTATCTTCCAGTCTGTTTCGGTATAATGCATATCTTGTAGTCTTTCGTAATATATTCCTGGGTAGGGGTTTAATGATTGTACTTGATGTGTTTGTTCGCAGTTAATTGGCACTACTATCACCATCAGAAGAGTAAGGATCATCTGAAACAGATCGACGATATGCTGGTTTTACTTTATCCATATGTTTGAGTATACGCTTGTTAGTATCTGTTTCTAGAACGAGGTTATGTTTTTCTAATATTTCTATTATTTTGTAAGGTCCTATGTAGGTTCTATCTAGTTTATTTTTCCTGGGTTGAGTACATATACTAGGTCGCCGGGGGAGTTTGAACGGGTTTTGACGTTCTTGTCATAGTATCGCTTGGTTCTATGTTTTGATTTTATTAAGTTATTCGTAGCGATTCGTTTCGTATCCTCCATTCGGGTGATAAGTTCTTACATGTAGTTTGTATATGTCTCTAGTTTGTCTGTTGGTAGTGAGGTTGGTACTCCTGCGGGTTTTCCAAAGATTAGTTCAAGTGGTGTGAAATTTGTAGATTCGCGTACACTTGTGTTGTATGAAAAGGTGGCGAATGGTAAAATTTTATCCAATCTTCATATTTTTAATGTATTGGCGAATATATTCTGTTAGTAATAAATGGCTTCTTTCCAAAGCACCATTAGATTGTGGGTGGTAGCCGGAAGTGGTGACTTGGTTTATTTTAAATATTCTTGATAATTGTTGCATGACTTTGCCAATTAGTGCGGGTGCTTTATCGGAGAGTATTGTTTGTGGTGATCCATAAATGGTTATGACGTGTCTAGCTAAAGCGTCAGCTATTGTTTCAGCTTGAGTGTTGCGTATGGCGATGGCTATACAATATTTCGTTAAGTTGTCCTGTATTATGAGGATGTGTTTGTTACCATCAGGTGTGATAGGTAGAGGTCCTACGGTGTCTATGGAGATTTTTGCGAATGGTTCTATAGGGGGTATCAGTGATGATCATTGGTTCTCGGTTTTTGATCCTTACTAGTTTTAATTCTTGACATTTGGTGCAATTACGTAGGTATTCAGTGATGTCTTGCTTCATACCTTGCCAAAAGTATTTTTCTCTAATCCTTCTGTAAGTTTTAGTTATACCTCTGTGACCTCCAATGACGCTATCGTGGTTTTCATCTATGATTTTATTTCTTATGTCGTCGGGGGGGAGGGAGGGGGATGGTGGTTGTACCATAACAAATAGAGATATGGCATTCACAATTCTTCAGAGTTTCTTTTAATATGTCTGAGAAGGCTGAAAAGGGCATTTTGTCTGTCAAATCATTTTGTTTTGATAATCGTAAAGTTTTTAGTTTATAACGTTTTATAACATCTCCTGCGTTCTTAAGCACTGTATACAGGTCTTGTTGTGAAAATTCTTCAAAGTGTTTCTTTAAAAGAATTGCACTAAGTATTTTATGTTTCCAGTTGGGAGTAATTGTTGCTTGAACCTGGTCTGCTTTTGTTTGTTTAACATTGTTTATGTCAATTCGGCCGAAATCGAGCAACAATTTAGTCAGGGCTGATGAATTCACAATCTTGGGTTCTAGATTACGTAGATTTGTTGGATAAAATAATTCCGGAGGTATGATGTCCAAGTGTTTTATTTCTTGAAGTATTACTATGACTTCTTCAGATTCTTCAGAGGATTCTTCAGAGTCTTATTCAGTTTCTGGTGTAGTCTCTAGAATATAAAGGCGCTGTGCGCTATTGTTAAGTTGTATAGATCGTGACCAACCTAATGGAAATCGCAGGTATTAAATGTTTTTCTCAGATGAGTTTCACCAATTGATTCTTTTCTTTCAATAGTCTCCTTTGAGTTTTGCACATATGCATTTTATTTATTCACAGAAAGACTCTTCAATGCGATCCTCGATTCGTCATTTGTTTGTTAGAGGAAGTGTGTATTTAAATGTGCGTATACTTGTTTTATTCAAGAATTTATCGCGATTTCAATATGTTTATTAATTAAATTAAGATTCGTAAAGAACTTATATTTTTGCTTGTATTGAGAAAATATCTTATGAATCTGTTAATAATATTTAATTTATTTTATTTTTATCTGTATAAAAAAATATATATATATATATATTTTTAGTCGGTCATATATTTCAGAAAAGATTTATAAACCGTAGTTACTTTTAGTATGTAAGCAACTACAGAAAATTTTTGTATGTTTTTAAGAGTTTTGCTTAAGATTTTAATTTATGGTGATAGTTTAACTTAAAGTGAGGGTTCGTAAGAGAAAACTTCAAATATTTATTATTTAAACTATAGAAGTGTGAGAAGAGAAAAAAAAACAGAATAGCTATTCGTAGATCACAGGATGATCGGTTTTTACAAGACCGAAGAGATTTTTGTAGATTAAGAGAAATGCGTACGTTAATTAGAATGTTTTGTTTCGGATTCTCAAAATTTTCTTGAAAATCTGTAGTTCTATGTATTATGAGTTTAATTGTATTTGTAAAACTATTTTTTATTTTACTTAAGTACTTACATATATTTGATTTATTGTTATTACTTAAAAGATTAGACAAATCACTTATAAGAATTTGACGACTTGAAGCTTTAATCGAACAAGTTTCACTTGATTCTAGTGGCAGAGGTAAACTATTAACTTCCTTTTGTGCATCGATATTTCCCTTTTGCTCATTAATAGGATTTAGTTCTTTTAGTTTGGACAAAGTAAGCTTATTATGATAATGTATAGCTGATAAAGTTACGAAATAGAGTTGCATTTTGTTTAAATATTCAGCACTTAGAGATCTAGTTTTTAAATCATGATAATCATAAGAATCGTTTGGTAAAGCATTTCTTATTTCCGCTGTAAGTCCTTTATGAAATGCACTTGAAATTATTTTCTGGAATTCTTCATTTAGCTTATTAGAAATAGAGTAATATGTAGTAGAGTAGTAAGTCAATTTAAGTTTTTCCTTGTCAACTATATTAGAAAACCGATAGTGATACTCTTCCACTGATTCGCCTAATTGCATATTTATACCTTCAAAACTTTTTGAAAAATCACGAAGAATCCCGTCTATATTTGGTAGCTGTAGATGGGTGGCGTAAAAGCTTAAAAAATTAAGTAGTTCCGAGTAATCGTTGAACTCATGTTTTGAAGCTAAATGTTGTACTGCACCACTCAAGCATTCATTAATTAAAATGTGGACAAAGTCACCTGATAGATAAGGTGGAATAAAAGTTGCTTTATCATTAACATAATTCGCAAAAGTTTTGAAGTCAATATTACTGCCATCAAATATTGGTAAATCACTAGATCATATAATGAGAATGGCCTAGAGTAATTCATGTTGCCTAAATGCATATTATATAACAATCTGTATTGTATATTAACGTTAGGATGTTATCTTTGTTATTATTTATTTGTTCAATTGTTTATTTACTTATTTATTTATAGTTGGAAGTAGACAAATTATTGTGATTTTGCGATCACCATTTCGGATCAGAATTCCGAAATTTTGATTTGTTAAAAAAACTAGTAATTGAAATTAATATTTTGCTATTTGTATTCATTTGTATATATATTTGCTATAATGGTTCAATTTCATTGGTTTTACGTTAGTAAAAAAAATTTCTTAATTTTTATTAATAGATCATGGTTTAATGTTTTTAATTAAATAATTTATTGGGAATAATTTTATTTTATTTATTCTATTTATTAAACATGTCCCTTAGCAGTTTTGTCAAAAGACGAAATCTTTAATCACACTAAGTTAAATAGTTAGGTATTATGGCAAGTCGATGTTTCTCTCGTGAATAGCGGTTTAATACAAGAGATCGCTAATTCTTATGAAAAATTGGATTAAAAAAAAAATGAATATTATTAGTAGGTATCTTTTTGATACTATTTAATGAATTATTTATTTATTTATTTATTTATTTATTTATTTATTTATTTATTTATTCATTTATTATTAATTAATCGTCATTTATTTACCCTTAAAGTAAGATATTTATTTATAACTATTAGAAAAATAATTTGTGAATTAAAATGATTATTAATATTTTGTTGATTATTTTCAATAAATGAGTAACTAAATAAATAATTATTTATTTAAACTGCTATATTTATTGGTTTTAATGTGCTGTATGTGTAGTGTACAGTCCTTCTCTGTTATTTAAATACATTAATATTTGTTTCGGTTTTTCGTAGTAATGTCTGTGATTTACTAAAAGTTCTAAATGATGGGCTTGGATTTTCCGTAATTGGTACTTTCTACCTGCTCGTTTTTGTCGTGGCATCTATCTTGATCGAGGAGCGGAGAGGAACAGAGGTGAGTGCAACAGTGCTGTACCTGACAATTCTGTATTGGGGAAGGTTCGAGTGCGAAAGTGCCGTACCTTACGAACTGTATTGGGGAAGGTTCGAGTGCGAAAGTGCCGCACCTTATGAACTGCATTGAGGAAGGTTCGAGTGCAAAAGTGCCGCACCTTACGAACTGTATTGAGGAAGGTTGATAGATGTCAAGTCAAAATCTAACAGACTCAGTTTTAAAAAAAAAAGAAAAATTGTTGTGTAAAAAAATTCAAAGTTTTAAATTGGAGGCATGGTAACCTTATTTATTAACGCGAAATAAGGTAGTCTACTATTTTATTGAATTTACGTTTCTCTTTTTCGGTTTCAGTTTGTTTGTTATTTTCTAATAAGTCGTTTAATTCTTCAATTTCGATGTAGAATTCTATATTTGCAGAGGGAATTCCTGCCAAGAGCGGAGCTCTTTTAGCTTGTTTCTTATTTATGTCTCTCTTTTTACTATCTTTTGTCATTTATCAAATAGTTTTCGTTAGCTTTTGAGAAAAAAAATTTTTTTGAAAGGAAGGATGACCTTTGCATCAAGGGCTGCCGGTGCAAGCGTCCCTAAGTCACTAATAGCAGATGTTTTTCCCTCGAATTCGCAGTGAAGCGAGTTCGTATCCTCGCCAGTAAAGCGAGTTCTAAATGAAATGATAGTGACCTTGCAAGATAGTGATTTCTTCAATCCCTTTTTGTTAAAACGATTGATCTTTTAATCCGCGTTGACAAGTAAGCAAGAAGAGAGTGTATATATGTAAAAAAAATTCCGAGTTTAGTTGAGAAAAAAAAACTATTATAGTTTAAGTAAAATTTATTTTAATTTTAAGATTTATTTAATTATTTAAAAGCAAAGAATAGTTAAATTTGTTTTGTAACAAGATTATTAAAAAAAAATTTTTGTAATTAGAATATAATAATCGTATTCAGTTATTTCTTTAATTAATTTTGTTGGTAAATTTTTTTTTTATGTAATTAATTTGTTGATAAATTTTTACTCCTTTAATTGAATTTTCTTCTTACGGGAGGAGTCTTCCTCTCTTGTAAGGTTGTTCTTTATTAATTTCTGATTTTAAATTGGTTTTATTATTTTTGATTATTTTAGCAATGATCGACTACCAGTCCATGCACTGCTTACGCGAAAAGTATTCTTTTTAATCTGAATATTGCGATGAACTACCAATTTATGTGCAATGATTCATTTCTATATGGGTGATGTATTGAACTTCTAGTTCACACACAGCCCCGTTTAGTATTAAATTTTATCTTTTATTCGTTTTTTGTATTTTATTCGCCTTTGCGTTTTTATTTTATTCCATTCAATTTCCGAAGATAATTTGTTTATAAGAAAATATTTCTTTACTCTAAATATTGTGATGAACTACCAGTTTATGCACGATATTTTATTCTTACTTAGGTAATGTATCGAACTTCCAGTTCACACAGACTCCTGATTAATATTTATTTTATATTTTTTTCGTATTCGTTCGCTTTTGCGTTTTAATTTTATTTCATTTTATTTCATATTTATATTCAATTTATCTCGTATTCTTGGGCTATATTTTTCCCAGTTCAATTATTTTGCTAATCTTATTTATTAGTTTATTTATTTTATTCAATCTTCTTTTATTCTTTTTTTTTATATTTGTCTTTAATAATTCTTTATATCTTCATTTATCATTTATCGGTAACTTTTTGTACCTCTTTTCTATTCGTATCAAAGTTAAAATTTTTTTTATCTCATATACCGAAAAATCAAACAATGATAAAAAAAAAAATTTATTATTAATTGCGGTTGGCTTTTAGTCGACGCACAATAATTTATTTGTATTTGAGTGATATGATTAACTTCTAGTTTATGCACATTCCCGATTTATTAATATTATTATTAATAATATTTATTATATGTTTCTATAATATTTGTATCTTTTAGTTATCCGTTTTGCATGATAATAATTTTGATAGAGTGTTTGTATAGTAAAGAAAATTTAAATAATTTTATTTATTAGCGATAAAATAATGTTTTAATTTATCCTTGAGTAGTTAGTGACTCCAGAGAAGAAAACTTCCTTTAAATTTTAAATATTTTGAGTTATGTTAATTCTTCGAAAATCCTTTTGATTTAGTGCAATTTTACCTGAATGATTTATAATGGAAAGATGAAAGTTGTAGGTGACTTTCGCACCTGGCCGTTTCCTATTGTATACACGGTCCAGATCGAAAGGTCAGGTCAAAATATTTAGTCCCTTTGACTTTTGAGTTTAAGTAAGTGGAAGTCTTAAAGTTATAATATATTGAGTTTATTTATTTATTACACTTTTTTTGTTTTAAACAGAACTTTAACTCAATTTTTGAATTATTAAATATTTCGATAAATCGTAATTATAAAATGATTGTATTGTATTTTTATTATATAGTGTTGAAAATAGGCTTTTAGAATTTAAGTAAGATTTTGATTTAGTTATTAATTTTGTATTTCTTACAGTTTTTAAGTTAGTTTTTAAGAAACTGATATTTTTAGTATAAGTTAAAATGTTTATATGTTTGATTTTACACTTTCCACTCGCGACGCTTTTGGTGTATGATCCGACGGCAAAGATTGTTCACTTTAATATGTTATAAATTTTTATGAAAATATGTGTGTATATATAAATATATTAACAGTTAATTTATAACATGCGCATGCACAAGGTATATGAATAAATATATTTCATGTTGTAACGGGATGGCTAGTGGGGGAAAATCCCAACAAGCCACAGGCCAGCGATGCCCTAGAACACGGTGCCGCAGGTGTCAGACTAAAATGACTTACCCGGGGATCTGCTCCTGGAATCCCGAAAACAACGCGAAGATCGCACACGAACTTCGCTTTCCAACTAATTCGATCGCTGAGTGAAAAGCGCGCGCTCGAAGAGTAAAGCGCGCGGCCGCTATGCTCAGATCTGAAAACGACCGGCGGAGTCACTTTTCCGCGGAGGCGGCGGTATCCGGGAGGACAGGTTGTAATGAACAACGCGACGAGTAACTAGATATCACAGTATATTAAAATCATTAATAACTACAAGCACAACGCACGTGCTGATTAGAACAAATGAGTTAGTTCGCGTGCGACCGTTAAGATTCAAACGCGCGAACGATACGGCGCGCGGCGAAGCTGCTATTCTCGCGCGCGGTGTTAAAGTACGACGGGCTGACACACACCCGCACGTAAACGGCACAGAAAGCTTGCACGGGGCGATTTCCGTGCGAGCCTTTACAATAAACCCGCGAGAGAAGAGTAGAAAACTTACGTTAGGAAGGAGCAGCCGGTGCACTCGACTCTCTCTCGCTCCCTGTCGCTCGCACAGCAGTTGCGCTCTTTTTCTCTCTCTCTCTTGCTCGCTGTATTGGGTCGGCAGGCGGGCTGGCTGCCGGCTCGTCGCTCGCAGTCTCGTGCGGCTCACGCGGCTCGGGATCGCTCTCTCTCTGTCTCTCTTTCGCTCGTACACTATATGCGGCGCCTCCACTACACTCGCGGGGTCTCCCAAAGAACGATAGGACGGCGCGGACAAGTAAACTCAGGAGAGACACGGAGGAGATGTTTCACGCGCGATGGCAGACACGAAGATGGCTGCCGTGACTCCTATAAAGCCGTAGCAGCTTCGCGGGTACGCGACGGGCATCTTACGCGTCGCGAGACCATTCTAATCCGGTCAGGATGCTCACGCGCTCGCGCCCCCGGTGGGCATGCCGGCTCGGCGCGGGTAATTCGAATCTCGAATTACCTAACTTGCGCACGCGTTACACCCCCCCGCCAGACGCTGCTTAGGGGACCGCGAGCAGCTCTGCCATCCATGGCCGTCGTCGTACCTGAAAATAAGGTTAATTCGGTGGAGCCTTTCGGGAAGGAATTTTGGACAAGGGAAGTATAAGAATCGGAGTCACTCATTATCTTTTTTTTTTTTTTAATTTTTATTAAAAAAAACAAAAAAAAACAAGAAACCCTTCGGGGCTTATTCCTCTTCAGCTGGCCCGGGAGTAAGTCCGGCGCCCCTTGTGGCGAGCTTGGTTGGGGCGAATGGAGAAATGTGAATCGATGCGTATACCATGAGCTGTTCGTGTACGTGACAGACTTCTTTACCCCAAGCTCGCCACACATGAAGCACCGGGGAAGCGCCTGTGCATTTAACGCCTCCCAGTCCGCCTGCTCCTCTTCGAGCGCCCTTTGGAGACTCTCCTCTTCTCGTAGGAGACGACGCTGGGCCTCCTCTTTGGCCCGACGCGCCGTCTCCTCCGCCTTTTCCCTGGCTCGCCTGGCCTCTTCCATGCGCTCCTGCGCACGTGCCAGACGAGCTTCCTCCTCCTTCTGCAAGGCAGCGCGGCGCAGCCTGGCGGCCCTGGCCTCTGCGGCGGCCGCGAGCTCTTCTCGCCGGCCTTGGGCCATTCCGACCCATTTGCCGGCGTGCCGCTCGTCGGCCTCACCATGGCACTGGAGAAAATCCTCCAGTGCGGCCAGGGCAGCGCCCTCCGCAGCCCGCGAGGACTTGCTGAGGCGCCGCGCCTCCTCTAGAGCCTGCTCCACCGGGACCCAGGCCGCACCGACTCCATCGGTCGGTGCTCCTTTTGGGGCCTCGGTCGGAGCATCTCCTTCTTTTCCTTGTGCGGCCCGAGCCGCGTCGGCGTCAACTTCCGGCGCACAATGATGGGCTCGAGCCGCGTCCTCTTCGTGAACTCAGCCGGCACCAATCGGCTCGACTGGTTCTTCTTTTGGCCGAGCCCCTCTCTTCTCCCGCTGCTCCTTCGGAGGATGAGGTCGCCGGAGCGGGGACGGGCCAACGCCTGCGTCGGTTGGTCCCGAAAGTCCCCTTCTTGGTTCCGGCGCTTCTAACTCCTCTATGACAAGTGTGGAGGGCTCTTCCACTGGCGGTGGTGCCTGTGTTACCGCGTCTATGCCCTCCACTACCTGCTCCAGGAAGTCAATGACGGCGGGGTCAGGGTTGTACTGGATCAATCCAGCAATCACCTTCTTCGCCTTCTCTGCTATTTCTGGAGTCAGGCCCTGCATATCCTGCAACAGGTAAATTGACCCCGGAGAGTGGTGAGACTGAGGATCGGAAAACAAGGACGAAGACGGGTTAGTACGGACGGCACAATTTCTGGACGACACAGTTAGCGCTTTTCGGACGCTCGGGTTCGACGGGGGCTAATTGGCCCGACATCGGCAGGTGCAGGCTTCTTCTTCAAGCCCTTTGGCCTCCCTGGGCCTCGCTTGGATTCTGTTGGACCGACCGCACGCGTAGGTCGGCCGTCGCTCGCACGCTTTCCTGTCCTAACTAATAGTGCGGTCTTACGAGATGGACCGCGCCTCTTAGCCGTCGACCGAGGCTGTACATTCCCCTGGCTAACTCTGTTGCCCGCTGGCACGTTACGTTCGGCTGAAGAGTCCCTCGGTGGTAGCGACTGGGCTACTTCTTGACTACTTTGGTCCAAGTAGTTTTTGGGCTCTTCTGCGGCGACGTATCGCTTGAGTTGCTGCGCATGGACGAGACTGAACGTTCGACCATCCTCACCTTGGATCTCATAGGTGTTTTCGTCTAGAATATTCACAATCGTGTAGGGTCCCGCATACTTCGGGGCTAATTTGGAAGAAATCCCCTCAGCTGCTGAGGATACTACCTTATTCTCTCTCCATACACGATCGCCTAGACTGAATTCTGGAGGTCGACGATGAGTGTCATAATATTTGGCTTGTCTCACCTGCTCCGCTTGCGCGTCGGCCGCCGCCTGAACATGCAATTCGCGGAGCTTGTCCATGCGCGCCACCCAATTATTTATCGCCTCTTGCTGCCCTTGCTCTTCGGCTAACCTGTCTTCCTCCCGCTTTAGTGTCTTCGGTGGGTCAGGCTGTCGGCCGTAAAGGAGCATGGCAGGACTTATCTTGGTAGAGCTGTGTTCTGCCGTATTATACGCGAACGCCAGCTCGTTCAGATGCTCATCCCAGGACCGGTGATTCTCCTCAGCGTAAGACATGATCATGGTCTTCACCGTTCGGTTCACACGCTCGACGGGATTGGCTTGAGGGTGATATGGTGGTGTAAACGTGCGATGCACGTTTCTCTCCTTTAAGAATGCCTCTAAGGGTGCATTCTTAAATTCAGTCCCATTATGGGAGAGAAACACCTCGGGGACTCCGAACCGCAGACATACTCGTTCGTTGAGCCCTTTTATCACCGATTTGCCATCTGCCCTTTTTATCGGAATTACTTCGATCCAGCGTGTGAACAGGTCCTGGAAGATGAGAATGTATTCGTGGCCGTGCTTGGTTTTAGGGAGGGGTCCCATAATGTCGCTGGCCACGATTTGCCATGGACGCTGTGTTATACGACGTCCCATGAATCCTGCTGGAGCGCGCTGTTCGCTTTGCACTGCTGGCAAATTTGGCACTGGTTCACGTATCTCGAGACATGTGTGGCCAATAATACTTCCGCCTTACTCTCTCTAGAGTTTTCTCACGGCCCAAGTGCCCAGCAGTTGGAAAGTCATGGCATTCTCCCAGTACTTCGCGTCGCTTTTCGTGAGGGACTGCTAACTTCCATGCATCGTCGTCGCCGAGAGATTCGTCTATGACTTCATTAGGGTTGTACTTGAACAGTCTCCCCCCCGCCAGGTTGAACGTGGGGAAGTCTCGCGGCTGCTGTTGAACCTCTTTCACGATCTTGAGGTACCAGTGGTCGTTTGTATCGCGCTCGAGCTCTAACGCGGCGACCGCTGGCTCTTCTTCCTCGAACATCCGTGAAAGGGCATCTGGGATATTGTTCAACGAGCCCTTTCGATGTTCGACCGTGAAACTGTGGTTCTGCAGCTCCAAAGCCCACCTAGCTAACCTGCCGGTCGGGTTTTGGAGATCACGGAGCCGCTTCAAGCTGCTATGGTCCGTGTAACCTTGAAGTCGTAGGCCTCTATATACGAACGGAACTTTTTAATTGCCCAGAGAATTGCTAGACATTCTCGTTCCGTCACGCTATAATTCCTCTCGGCTGCGCTCAGAGTTCGACTCGCAAACTCTAGGACTCTTTCATCGCCGTCAATTATTTGGTATAGCACCGCTCCCAGACCTGTATCGCTTGCGTCAGTTTGCACCACGAACTGCGCGTTAGATACCGGTCTGTGTAGAATCGGTGCAGAAGCTACTAGCGCTTTTAGCTTTTGGAAGGCCTCTGCTTGTGCCGTTAACCACTCATATTTCCGATCCTTTTTCGTTAATTCGGTTAGTGGTTCAGCAATTGTGGCGAAGTTCGATAAAAACTTTCTATACCACGAGGCCATTCCTAAGAAGCGTCTCAGCTGACGGAGGTTTTTCGGTACCGGATACTGCATAATGGGCTTTATTTTCTCGGGGTCTGGCTTAAAACCATCTCTATTTACTATGACCCCGAGATATTGGACCTCATCGCGACAGAAGACGCTATTCTCGCGATTTATTGTGAGGCCCGCTTCCTGTATCCTGTCCAAAACTCTTTTTAGAACCTCTTTATGCTCCTCGAATATCTCTGTGACTATTATTATATCGTCGAGATACGAGTAAGCAAAAGGTTCGAATTCGGGGCCGATGACTTTGTCAATCAGCCTCTGGAAGGACGCTCCGGCATACGAAATACCGTAGGGCATTCTCGTAAATTGGAAAAGCCCTTTGCCTGGCACGGTGAAGGCCGTAGTCTCTTTGGACTCCGGACTAAGTGGTATCTGGTGGTATGCACTGCTTAAATCCAACGTGGAGATGTATCGCGCTTTCTGCAGTTTACGCAAGATGCTTTCCATGTATGGTAACGGGTACGCGTCTGGCCTTGACGCTGCGTTCACTTTTCTGAAGTCCACGCAGAAACGGAACTTCCCGTTTGACTTGCGTACCATTACCACTGGACTTGACCAGCCACTTATCGAGGGTTCTATTACTCCCGCGACTAGCATTTTCTCCCCCTGTTTGTGCATCTCTTCCTCGAGTTTCTGAGATATAGAGTAGTACTTCTGTTTAATGGGTCTTGTAGATCCGACGTCTATTGCATGCTCGATCTACGAAGTACACCCTAGTGGTGCCAGGCTGCTACCGATCAGCTGAGCTACTAAAGCTTCTACCTGTTTGCGCTGTTCTTCTGTTGGGTCCGCCAACCCTATAGCTGATACGGACACGGTGTTGTTTGCGGTTATGGCTGCTACATCTAACTTTACGCTTGCATCGTCATCCTTGAGATGCAGCGTGTTATCTGTGGGGTCTAAGACAGCGCTAAACTTCTTAATGAAGTTTACCCCCAAGTAGCACTCCGTATCTAGATCTGGCATTATTGCGACGCGCACTTCTTTGCACACGCCAGCCACGACCATGGGCAGATATACATAACCAACCACTGCTATGCTTTGCCCGTTTGCCACTCGTGCCGTTAGGCCGCTAGCTGGGATTAACTCTTTTCCACAGGCCGTAGCAAGCTGTAGGCCTATAGAATTCATCCCAGTCCAGGAAGCTCCTGTATCGAAGAGTGCTCGTAACCTGTAACCGGCTACACCTACTTGAAGCCACCATCGCGAGCAAGCTTCTTGGTTGACTTCATTCGATTGAATCACGGGCACTTCTTCGCTCTCCACTCCAGACGATTGGACCGAGTTACCCTCGGTCTCTGGTGAGAGAGCTGGGGCGGGTATGTAGTCGTGTTTACCTGCCCCCCTGGCCGTTTCCCTGTTGGTTTCCGGCAGCATTGGGCTTGTTTCCTCCCTTTTGCTCATATCCGGGTTCCCTTCGGTACTCTTGCCTTTGTGGAGGTTCGTTGTTTCTTGGACTTTGCGGCCTAGCCTGGTGGGTCGAGCTACTACCCCCACTAGGCTGGTTTGTACTTTTCCCGCCCTCCCGCCGCCTATTTTCCCAGTTACCCTTCTTCTTAGGTTTTCTTGTTGGCGGCGGGCTAGGCTTTTGCCCTTTGTTCTCGTCGGTGCCTTTCTTTATCAAGGCCGATAAGCATTCGGCCATGACCCGACGGAACATAGCCTCGAGGCTCTCTCGAGGCTCGTGCTGTTGGTGCCCCATCGCCGCCACGCTTGGACTCTGCTGTTTCCGCTGATCCGTGGACGGCTCAGTTGGCACGTAGGCAAATTCTGGCATGTACCTGCGCTCGGGCGGTGGTGGCGAGTGATACACCTTATCTGCCGCGAGCGCCAATTCGGCTTCCCGGGCCAGGTCCAGGAGCCCTCGGTAATCCGTAATTTGATTTCGCATTACCATCTTTTGCAGTTCTGGTCGCATGTTTCGGTGCAACATGTCTAACTGTTGAGCGATGCTAGGCACCGGAACCAGCTTTAGGATCATGGCTTGTAGATTTACCACGTATTCACGCGTAAGTTCGTTTCTGCCTTGAGTCCTCGCGTTTATTTTCGCCATGACGCGCTGCTGATGTCCCCTGTCCCCGCCATACATGTGCGTTATGGCCTCTATGAAATCTGGCCACGATCGCCATGTGTGGCGGTTACTCCTGTACCAGGTGGCTGCTACCCCAGTTAGGAGCTCTGACAACGACGAAAGTACATCGTCGTGTGTCAGATTAGCTAGAGTTCTGCATTCCTCTATTCTTGTTAGGAATAACTCGACGCTCTGCTCCTTTGAGGACCCTGAGAACCTGATGTGCCATTTTCGGACTATCTGGCCCACATCACAGTTCGTCTGCTGAGGCAAATACGTATGCCTCTCAGACGGGTCCTGGGTCGCACCATTCCTAGTCTGGTGCTGGGAAGAATTTCTGGTATTATTCCTCCCAGCATCTGTTGGGGACTGGAAACTTGGGCTGCTGCTGTTAAATTCCGCATACGTGAACGTGTCTTGGAAGTTCACATGTGGTGATCCTCGTCTACGGCCCGTGCTTGGAGGTTGGACTCCCTCCAATTGCGTACTTGAGGTTGGATGTCGAGCTCCTTGAAGTATTCGTACATTCTCTTTAAGCTCTTCAACCTCTTTGACGAGTGTTTTGATCACCGCCAGTAGCTGCTCCGATAATATATTGTCTCCGACTGCTATCCCGGCGGTTCGCGACTCACGTTGTCGCGGCCACTCTAGGTTTTGCGACTGTGGCGGGTTTCGCGATTGCTGCCAGAACCCGTGCTGCCCATTTCGTGCCAACAACGACTCTTCTTCGCAGTTGCGCTGGCATTGTCGTTGCCTGCGCTGCTCCTCCAGGAGCACTTGCTGCCGCTGCTGTTGCTCCTGCTGTTGTTGCTGTTGCTGCCGTCGCTGTTGCTCCAACTGCTGTTGTTGCATTTGCTGCTGCTGTATTTGCTGCTGCTGCTGCATTTGCTGCTGCTGCAGTTGTTGCTGTTGGAGCTGTTGCTGTTGAAGCCGTCCCTCAGCTTCGGCTGAAGATGTCCCGGTGGGTGCTGCAGAGCTTAACATCTCTGTCCCGGAACCCTCCTGGCCGTTTGCCTCTTCCGCTGGCTCCACCCCTGCATTATGTGCTTGTTGTGGAGCGTTCATCCTCCGAGACTCCGAGAGTTTCTGCATCACTATCGGGTCATCAAGGAGCGTTATGAACGGGTGCGGAAGGTCTGGGTCAGTATTGGGATCCACAATAGTCGACCCAGACTTGTTCATCAACGTTAAGTCAATGAACGCTCTTCGGGACTGCTCGCGTTTAGCAAACGCTTGCTGCTCCGACAGCACCGGCTCTGGCACGAAATCGGCGGCACTATAATCGCCCATAAGCCACTTGATCGCTGTCAGCATATTTACTGACTGCAGATCTGACTGCTGTAGACCAAGGGCTTGCATGGCCTCGTTTATTTCCTCTTCGGGCTGTGTATAGGCCCAATTGAGTATCGCAGATTCCGCAAATTGCGATGATCGGGCCATGGTGTCAATTGGCTGTGCGCTTCCCCACGAACTTATTTTACTAGCGCGAGTAGTCTCTGTATTGATGGCAGAGAGAGATTGCCTATTCAACCCGTGAGCTAGCTTTTTCAACGCGAACCCAGGTTATTTTCTAAGAGCTACGGCGGTTGCTCTTAACCTCGATAACGCACGAGGGTTTCCCGTACGCCGCTCTAAAAGAACCAAAGCTATTTTTGTAATTAATTACTATTTGTAATTAATTACGCTCAACTACTGGCACTTGTAATTTTAAAATAAATATATGTGAAAATATTTATATATATATATATATATATGTGTCAAAACGGACAATATCACCAAAAAACACAAAAAATAAATACAATTTTCACCTAAAAAAATAAAAAAACAATTTTAAAGTTCGAGGGGATTTTTGCGCTCGAGTTTTTACTCGGGCGCACAGTCAACTTTTTGTTCCGAGAGTGCCTGCCGACTTTCTCTCATTTTTCTACTAACAGCACGAGCAAAGAAAAAAAAATTTTCTTTTTCGTCCACTAAAGAATAATTCGTATCGAAAATACGAGAGGGGAAGAAAAAAAAATTTTCGAGACGAGAAAAAAAATTAATTCAAAAAATTAATTATCGCTTAAAAAAAATTTTTGTCGTTAAAAAAAATTAATTGTTATTAAAAAAAAATTTTAATTGTTAAAAACAATTACCCACGTACCAAAAATTTCGCGATCAAGATCTCTCCTCGTCGGCACTCTGGATCGAGGGTTATTGGCTATCGCTTGCCTAACCTCTCGACCGCACTCTCGCAACCGCACGGCTGTGTCACGCACACGCACACACGCGCCTACGAGCTGCGGCACGAAGAGCCTTTCTTTGCAGCTTATACTCAGCTACGCTGCTGAGCTTCTTCGCGCCAAGCTTCGCCGCGTATCACGTACGCGCCGCGGGTCCTTCTCCACCCCCAAAACGTTGTGGCGCCAGTTGTAACGGGATGGCTAGTGGGGGAAAATCCCAACAAGCCACAGGCCAGCGATGCCCTAGAACACGGTGCCGCGGGTGTCAGACTAAAATGACTTGCCCGGGGATCTGCTCCTGGAATCCCAAAAACAACGCGAAGATCGCACACGACCTTCGCTTTCCAACTAATTGGATCGCGTTACAATGTATAATTATATAAGATATAAGTTTTGTGGGACATTGACACGATCCTACGGCACGCGAACACGGCGAAAATTACTTTCCAAAGAATCGTAAAGTATATGAATGTTGAATTTTTCTTATCAAATTTTCAGACATAAAATTATTGTATCATATATTTTTAATTGATGAAGAGAGAAAAACTTTAAAATAAAATCTCACTGTTGGACACCAGTTTTTATTAACTGTTATAACACGATAGCAAGAAAGAGAAAACAACAGAGAAAAAAAATGTATTAAGTATTATAAGACAATTAATAAAAGAAATAAGGTTTTCCGTTCGAGAAAAATCCCATCGATGGGCACCAGTTTTTATGAGCTGTCACGTTCGCATGTCGCTAATTCAGAATTCTATTTTAATTATAAAATAAAATATAACGAAAAGAGTTAACGCGTGAAAAATGTGACAGTCTCGTTCAGCGCCGAGCGGTTTGCACTGACGAGATTTGATTAGCGTGGCGAGTAGACGTCAAGAGGGTGGTTTATTCTCGAACGACTCGAAAGTCGTTTTAGCGGAAATGTTAGAATAAATAAAAAGCTTACCTTTTGGTTGTTCAAGGAAATTCGCTGGAACGTATTTCCTGTTACTTCCTTCCTTCTATCTAGTTTTATAAGTATATATATTTGGCGAAATAGGATGTTGGAATCACAGGGCTCAGTAGAATACTAGTAGATCTGATAGCTAACGATTCTTTTATTCAAACACTTCAAGTCGGAGGCTACTACGGTACTGCACTCTATCAGAGCACAAACTAGACTGACGGTCCCTTGAGGTGAGGGAGTCAGGTACAAAATATGTATATGAACCCGAGGTGCAGCGGGCACCTTTACAATCGAAATTACGATTCAAAACGGGGAACGGAGCTACACTTGAGTTGACTAGACGTGTCACGTTTGTCTACTCGTAGCAGGCGTCCTTTATTTAAGATAATTTATGATGTTAGTTACCTAGCGGGAGTCGCGTATCGCGGACTACTGTTCCGTCGTAGATCTTTTACGAGGGGTCTCGGGCCTGAGCTGAGTCGCGTATCGCGGACTATCTTGGACTGTAGAGCAGTGAGGAGCATTTTGTAAGCCCTTTTATAGTAAATATTACAAAAAAAAGAGAACACCTGTGTTTACCCTTCAATAGAGTCATACGCATCACGCGACAGCGCGTAGTGGGAAAACCCGAAAAATATTCTTCATAAATGCGTCTCTATTAAATAGTATGCACAACTGTGTAAAAAACAATATCGGTAAAGAAGCAATTAATCGAGCCATTATTCGGTGAGCGGATGATGTCTCGATTGTGAAAAATATTTAATTAAGCGCGAGTATTTCTAGAAGAATTCAAAAAAATAAGACACGTGTGTTTACCCTCTGATGGAGCTATACGCATCGCGCGACGGCGCGTGCTAAAAAATGTATTTTGAACGTCTCCATCAGACGATATATACAACTGTCTAAACAATCAATTAATTCAAACTAGTAGATTGAGGCATCATCCTACGATCGGCTGATGTCGTAATTGCGAGTAACATTTAAGTATACTTTTATTTAAGAATTCTCGAAATCAAAAAGAATATGACTAAAAGAGAAAAAAAAATAAAGGAAAAATTTTAATTTGACGTTACATAAGTAGTCGAACATTTTCTGAGAGTTTCAAGAAGATTCATTTTTCGACCTCTCGATTTGACAGAGAGTCGGTCATATATATAATAATAAAGTTCTTATAATAAATTTAGCTCACCATCAATAGTAGCATAATTTGGTAAATCAGGAATGTAAGTATTAGATCTCAGCGCATAGCGAATTTCAGTCTGCACTGCATTAGCTCTTGATGAATTTGTCTCATCTTTATTATCAGAAGCTAAATTATTGTCAAACCGTAAATAAAAATATTTTTATTTGTGCCTTAATGTAATAAAATATTAATTTTAATATTAATTTTCTTTGTTTACTTTATACGAAAATAAAATCGTGTTCTGTGCTAAAATCAGCTATATAACTGATAGATTTGTGGAGTAAATCAATATTTTCTAATATTTTAATTTTATTCTGGATTCGAAAATGAGAAATATCAAATACATTTTTAAAAGGATTTCAAAATTTTGTTCTTTTCTTTTGTTGCTAATTTTTCCTAGTGATTTTTGAACATTTTTAAATTGTGAGTGCAAGTTTATAACCTTATTTTTATATTTAGAAAAGTCTTGAGTTTGAAGCCTAGCTTTTTTCCAAAGAATCAATATTTCTTTTTTTATCATAATTAAACTATCTTCCGATCCAAACTTCAATATTCTAGTTTTATAGAATAAATACTGTTGAACTTATAAATTACAATGTACAACCATCAAATTCAGGAATAACAAAACCAATTAGAGGAATTGGTTTATTTGCCATTTCGCAATTCTGTAACAAACGATTTAAAGTATTCTTAAAAGTTTATATAAACTATCTAAAATCAAAAACTGATAGAGTAAATCGAGATTTGTGAAGAGCAGTATTAAGAGCATAGAGGTATTAGAAAGTCAGCCCTCTGACCGTCGCAGAGTTAGAGAGAGAGAGAAGATCTTAAGTTAAAGTTTGTGTTTAGACATTTAATACTTATCTGATAATTATTTTTGGTGTTGCTTGATATGATTAAGCTGTTTTATTACGTGCGATGTTGAGCTTCGTCTTCTAGTATTTAATTTTTCAGATGTAGAAAGTTTACTGTGTTTTGTAGGTCTATTGAATGCACGATGAAAAATCAGTGATCCATCCACGAATATACTTTGAGCATATACTAACATGCTCGAGGTGACTATATGTGTAAAGATGTGTAACGTTAGGTCGTCATCGCCCAGACACGGGAATATATATATATATATATATATATATATATATATCTCCCTATATTATATAGGCGTTATTGCTATATCTGAACGCAGTCCCTCCACCGTCCCCTCCACCGTCCCCTCCACTTATATATTTGCTGCCTCTTCACCGTCCCCTCCACTTTTTAACGTTAAATCCGTTAAAAAATCACGTTATTTTTTAATCTCAGTCAGACAACCGTCTCCTCTACCGCCCTCCACCGTCCCCTCCAACGCCTTCCACCTACCGTCCCCTCCACCATCTCCTCCACCGTCCTCTCCACCGTCCCCTCCACCTCTGGACTACTACCGGACTATTGTTTTTTATGATAATCGAAAAACCATCAAAGAGAAAACTGTCACTAAATCTTTGAATTCGAACATTTAAAAAAACTCAAAAATATACTAATTATTATTAGAACCAACATTGACAATTATGTTTTCAACTATGACCACATTTTGCACATTTGGAACAGCTTTTCACACCACCACTGAGGTACTGTTATAGGCGTGTTGAATTTTTGATTTCATTGAGCTTAGGTTTTATATATAAGCAATAATAATAATTATATATATATGATTTTGGGACATGCCGAAATCATATAGAATTACACAATAATTTTTTATATAATGAACCTAAACACAACCATGGAATTCATCGCCAGTAGCCCTAAAAACCATGGGAGTCATCCTTCCGTAATAGTCCTTGACTCCAACCTAGCCCTTTCTTCCTCCACCATGTAATATGTGAATTCATTTTCATGACTTATTATCGTAATTTCTTTAAAATAAAAATTGTGCAAAGTTTAAAATATAATGAAAATTAATTCACATCTTTATTACATTTAATAAACAAATATTTCACATTAATACATTAAATAATTATGAAATATTTATTTATTAAATGTACAACAATATTCAGATTATTTATGATATTAAACGTATGAGAAGATACAACATGTCTTATATTTTCACAAAAGGTAATATTTTAATTAAAATGATTATTCTTATAAATTCCTTGAGCTTAGGAGAAATTGAGATCATATACAAATACGACATAAATTTTCACTCATCAAATCTTATAGTGTAAATTATAGATTAAATTTCAAAAATTTCTTTCCATACAATTTTATCTATTATTAAAGAATTTTCTGAACAATTTTCAATAAATATATTGTTAGGATTTTTACATCGGGATAAAGCAACATATAACTGACCATGTGAAAATAGTGGTCGTCTAATAAAAATTCCAATAGAATCGAAACTCTGCCCTTGAGATTTATTTATTGTCATGGCAAAAGCTAATACAATTGGAAATTGTTTACGGTAAAAAATAAAAGAAAATGGAGATGAATCTGCAGTATTCAATGTTATTCGTGGAATAAAAACCTCTTCACCAATTCTTTCGCCTGTAATTATTTCTGCCTTAACATTATGAGCATAAAATCCAGTTATTCTTAGACGTGTACCATTACACATTCCTTGTACAATACTTATATTTCTAATTAACATAACAATAGCATTAATTTCAATTTTAATTCATGAGGTGGAAGACCTTCTCTAATATTGTTAAGCATTTCAATTGGATAATTTAAATACATATTTTCGTCTGTTTGATCAACTCCTTTATGAGTTGCGTAATCTAAACTATGATACGTATGTACTTTTTTATCCAATAATTCTAAAACTTTATTATTAATAATTTTAGTATCTTTATTATGAGCGGTTAAGATTACACGATCTATTGAAGTTTTAATATTAATGTTACTATAAATTTCTTTACAAATATTATTTGTCTTCAATTTATTTGGAATAATAAATGGAGTAATTTTGCCTTCACCCAATTCTAACAATAGTGAAGCAAATTCTTTATTTTCCGAACGAATATTTTGATTTAATTTTAAAACTTTAAAAAGAGACCATAATGCAGAAAATTTAATTGTTTCTTCAATTGAAGGGCCGGATGCAATAAGGGGGTTAGCGCTCGAAAACCCGTAAAAGTATTGTCCAAGTGACTAAATTTTCAATGTAGCCAAATTAATTTTTAAAAAATATCACCTTGTAGGGAATGAAGAGAAGTATTTTTACCTAGAAGGAATTTTTTTTATTCGACTTTCTTTTTAATATAAAAATTAAAAACTGAAAATTTTGTTCATCTATTTTAAATAGCTTTCAAAAACATTAATCGTCCAAACTTGATCAAATATCATCGAAATATTTTAAAATTTGACAGGGACGTGCAGAATACTCCAGCGTTGCCGATGGGATTGATAAAAGGATGTAAATCGATAATTGTTAATAATTATTTAATTGCAAATATATTGCGATCGGTAATTACGTTTTCTTAACTTTAACGGAAAAAAGTATCGAGGGAAGTTGAAGCTAGGAAAAACTTCCAGCGAGACATTTGTTCCTTAATAGTCTAATAAGTTTCTGACAAAGTTTCAAATTGATTTAATAATAAATGACTTAAATAGAGCGTTATTAATAAAGACGCGCGCTAGCAACATCGGCGGCGCGGCGCGGCGTGAGCTAAGCCTGTTATGTTTATATGTTTTTGCACTGATGTATCACGTTTATAAAAATTAAAGAATTATTACGTTGACTTATAAACTGTGTTTTTACGTTATATAAAACATAATATCGTTACATAATAATTCGTTAATTCGTTATTATAAACGTGATACTGATGTATCACGTTTATAAAAATTAACGAATTATTGTGTAACGATATTATGTTTTATATATTATATATAAACGTAAGATACTGATGTATCTCGTTTATAAAAATTAACGGATTATTGTGTAACGATATTATGTTTTATATAACATAAAAACACAGTTTATAAGTCAACGTAATAATTCTTTAATTTTTATAAACGTGATACATCAGTGCAAAAACATGTAAACACAACAGGCTTAGCTCACGCCGCGCCGCGCCGCCGATGTTGCTAGCGCGCGTCTTTATTAATAACGCTCTATTTAAGTCATTTATTATTAAATCAATTTGAAACTTTGTCAGAAACTTATTAGACTATTAAGGAACAAATGTCTCGCTGGAAGTTTTTCCTAGCTTCAACTTCCCTCGATACTTTTTTCCGTTAAAGTTAAGAAAACGTAATTACCGATCGCAATATATTTGCAATTAAATAATTATTAACAATTATTGATTTACATCCTTTTATCAATCCCATTGGCAACGCTGGAGTATTCTACACGTCCCTGTCAAATTTCAAAATATTTCGATGATATTTGATCAAGTTTGGACGATTAATGTTTTTGAAAGCTTTTAAAAATAGATGAACAAAATTTTCAGTTTTTAATTTTTATATTAAAAAGAAAGTCGAATAAAAAAAATTCCTTCTAGGTAAAAATACTTCTTTTCATTCCCTACAAGGTGATATTTTTTAAAAATTAATTTGGCTACATTGAAAATTTAGTCACTTGGACAATACTTTTACGGGTTTTCGAGCGCTAACCCCCTTATTGCATCCGGCCCTTCAATTATACTATTTTTGTGACCACATTTCATAACTGAAAGAATTTGCCGAAAATCACCTCTTAATATGATCAATTTTCTACGATATTTATTCAATTAATATAACGATATTTCATTGCTCTGAAGCAATTATAAAGAACATAAATAGTATATCCTTTACCTTTGCTTCGTCTTAAGTCCGATATTTTATCCATCAAAATTTCATATTGTCAAAATTTGATAGTTTCATACTTCATTATTATAAAATTTCTCTCTGAAAATGGGGGTTGGCGAGCGGAGCGAGCAGGGGACGAAACCCACCTAGTATACATATATACATATATTTATCTCAAAGGTAACTTATGCGGACGCATCCTTAATGGGAACGGTACTTATGCGGACTTTCATCGACTTGTGCAGACATTTTTTAGTGTCTACATAGAGAGAGAGTTATTTCTTTAGCCAAGCGTGACTTGTGCAGACACGGGTCTAATGGAAACGATACCTATGCGGACAACTTACGTAAACGGATCGGGACTTATGCGGACGAGTCTACATATGTACCTATACATCTGTTTATATACCGGGTGTCCCATTTTAAAACCACCAGGCAAATATCTCGAAAACTAAGGGAGATGGAAAAAAACTTTTAATACAAAAGTTGTAGGGTTCAGAGGGGCCCAACTGATCGTGACCTTGGTTATGACCTTGAGGTCAATTATCAAGGTCATTTGAAGGTCAAATCGATTTTTTCAAATGGGAACCCCCACTTTTGACCTCGTAAATGGAAAGAGCGGAAAATTTTACGTTCAGATATGTCCTTGAGTCAAGGTCATGATCATGGTCATGGTCATGTTTAAAATCAAAATCAATCAACGCATCAAAACATTCCCATAATTAGGCATACGAGACAAATTGTTAAATACAAAAGTTGTAGGGTTCAAAGGGGCCCAACTGATCGTAACCTTGGTTATGACCTTGTGGTCAATGATCAAGGTCATTTGAAGGTCAAATCGATTTTTTCAAATGGGAACTCCCATTTTTGACCTCATAAATGGAAAGAGCGGAAAACTTTACGTTCAGATATGTCCTTGAGTCATGGTCATGGTCATGGTCATGTTTAAAATCAAAATCAATCAACGCATCCAAACATTCCCATAATTACGCATACGAGTGTTAAATACAGAAGTTGTAGGATTTGGAGCGGCCCAACTGATCGTGACCTTGGTTATGACCTTGAGGTCAATGATCAAGGTCATTTGAAGGTCAAATTGATTTTTTCAAATGGGAACCCCTATTTTTGACCTCGTAAATGGAAAGAGCGGAAAATTTTACTATTTTTACTATTATCAATATTTACCAGGGTTAACCACTTATATCAAATAATAACAAAAATTAATAAGTGTTGACCACCTGTATCCAATAGTGACCGGTAGTATTCAGCATTGATCGGTAATAGTCAATAATTATTACTGTTTACATCAAATTGTTTTCAAATTGAGCACACTTATATTGGCACAGAAAATTAAACTTTTTCGTTTTAAAATATTGTATAGTATAATAACATATTATTTCTTTTGTGGTGTGTTTTGATAAATAATTGCATTTACAACTAAAAAAGAATGCCTGACTATTCTGCTAATGAAATAGTTGACATTCTTCTTATTTTAGGAGAATGGCGACGAAACTATCGAGAGGCAAGCAGATTGTATCGCGCTCGGTTCCCTCAACGACAACATCCTGATCATACGGTAATACGTGACATTGAACTGCGCGGTCGACAAGGAAACTTCGTTCGAAGAAGAAGGACACTGAATGAACACGATTATGAAAATAATCCTCGCTTTCTTGCTGTTCTAGCCATGGTACATTTAAATTTTCATGTCAGTTTACGCGAAATCGAGTTAACAATGGGTATTCCAAGATCTACGGCCAGTAGATATTTACGATATGCGCGTTACCATCCTTACCACATTACTCTAAATCAAGCTTTAACTGTGGAAGATTATCGACGGAGAATAACATTTTGCTAATGGGCAACACAACAAATAACTGATGATGAAAATTTCTTTAACAATGTTCTTTTTAGCGTCGAGGCTACATTTCAGAGTACTGGTATGTTGAATCGCCATAATTGCCACTACTGGTCTCCTGTTAATCCTCATTAGACGCGAGAAGTTGATCATCAGCATCGCTGGAATGTCACGGTATGGTGTGGTATTATTAACGGATGTCTGATTGGACCTTATTTTTTTGAAGGTCACGTAACTCAACATACTTATTTACAGTTGCTGAGAGACGAGCTGCCACTCTTTCTGGGAAACGTTGATCTCCTTACAAGGGCCAGAATGTGGCTACAACAAGATGGTGCTCCTCCACATTATGCCAGAATTGTCAGAGATTTTCTTAATGAAAGGTTTAACGGTCGATGGATTGGTAGAGGAGGTCCCGTAGCATGGCCACCAAGATCTTCAGATCTGACATCTCCAGATTTTTATTTATGGGGCTTCCTAAAAAATACAGTCTACCGCAACAGGCCAACTACAAGAGATGACATGATTCAAAGGATTACACAAATCTACTTAAGTATTCCACGTCAAGTATTATTAAATACTGTTAGAAACTTTAAAAGGAGAATAGAATGTTGTCAACAAGTATATGGTGCAACTTTTGAGCAGCTTCT